>VZRR01013066.1:615080-760236 GCA_013398015.1 Oreocharis arfaki
GGGGCTCCATGCCCGCGACGGGGCTGTCCCGGTGTCGCCGGCCCCCTCCGGCCCTCGCCCGGGTCTCTGCGCCCCGCCGAGCCGGCACTGCGCTCAGGCCTACGTCGGCTACAGGTCGCGTCTCCGCCGCGTTCTCTGTGCAGGCAAATCCTGTCTCGCCGAGGTGCCGTGGCTGCTGAGCCCGGTCCCCCGTCCCAGCTGTTCCCGGCGTGGAATATGCCGTGGGGGCAGATCCTGGCAGCGTTTCACAGAATCACAGAATCAGTTACGTTGGTAAAGACGTAATCTTTACTGAGCTCAATCTATGACCGAACACCAGCCACCTTGTCCACTAAACCATGGCGCCAAGTGCCATGTCCAGTCTTGCGCACCTCCCTGGACGCTGACTCTTCACTTCCCTGAGTAGACCATTCCAGTGTCTAATCATCGTTTCTCCGTAGAAATTCTTCTTGATGTCCAAACTAAACCTGCCCTGGCACAGCTTAAGAATGTGTTGTTTTGTCCTGTCACTGTTTGACTGGGAGAAGAGAAAGATCCCCACCTGGCTACAACCTCCTTTCAGGTAGCCAAAGAGAGCAATAAGATTCCTGGAAATTGATGGGTGTTAACTCACTACTGTACTACTCACTATATGTGTTCGTTAAACAAGCAGTATTGCATTCAGAGTCTAACCAGTGTTGTTCACCTGGAGAACAATGGGTACTCACAAGACCCAATCCCAGTTTATGGTCACTGTGAGTACTGGCAGCTGGTGACACTTGAATTATTGTCTGCAAATGCATTATAATTTATAGACTATTGAATTGACTCTTTTTTGTTTCTTTTTAACAACTAAAAATTAATGCTAACATGTGAACCATGGATTTTAGTTACTTGAAGATTACTTCAGATTCAGAAAAGAAATAGATTAGTAATTAAAATAACCTTGCCATTACTTTGACAATGGAAAACTTGTTAAATCACCTTGTTACAAAAAAATCAACAAACTCAGCTTCTGTTGAGATTGTAAAACAAACCTGGCAGACGTCCTTGAATCACTATTAATCTCTGCTGTGATGAGAGTATCAAGCATTCAAAACTAACTGCTCTATGCAGATGTCACTGTTACCAACACTGGGAGAAAAATTTTAAATCAATGTTATTATGTGACAATAATGCAGCTTCCTCGGAAAACATTCCAAATCTCTATTGCCTATGATTGCAAAGTAATCATATCATGCATGGCTGCAAGTGCAATGCTAGCAAAAGTCAGTGCGTTGGAGGTGCTGTTATTCAAATGAGCTGTAATTCTTTACAGTCATCTTGTTCCTATAGATTTTAATACTTTACTTAAAAGTCACTGGAAGGAGGGGCTGACCTTGGCTGGATGCCAGGTGTCCACTGGAGCCACTCTGTCACTCCTCTTCTTGGCTGGACAGAGCAGAGAAAATATAACAAAAGGACTGTGGGTTGAGATAAGGACAAAGAGCAATTACTCAGCAATTACTGTCACAGGCAAATCAGAGTCAACTTGGGGAAAAGTTAGTTCAACTTATTACCGATCAAAATCAGAGTAGAATAATGAGCTATAAAACAAAATCCTCAAAACACCTTTCCCTCCTTGCTGCCTTCTTTCTGAGCTGAACTTGATTCCCTAATTCTCTACCTCTGCTCATGCCAGTTGTGCAGGGGAACAGGGAATGTGGGCTGTAGCCAGTTCATCACACGTTGTCTCTGCTGCTCCTTCCTTCTCAGGAGTAGGATTCCTCACACCCATGGCCTGCACCATCATGGGATCCCTCCCGCAGGAGACAGTCCTCCGTGAAATTCTCCAAGGTGAGACCTTCCCAGGGCTGCAGTTTTTCATGAAATGCTCCAGCATGTGTGCCTTCCACACTGCTTCAGTGTGGGACCCCCAACAAGGCCACAAGTCCTTCCAGCAAACCTGCTCCACTGTGGGCTTCCCACAGGGTCACAGGTTCATTTGGACATCCACCTGCTCTGGTGTGGGTTCCTCCTTGGAACCCTCTGTGGGCCTTCATTGGTTGCAGGGGGACAGCTGGTTTCACCACAGTCTGCATCATGGGCTGCAGGGCAATCTCTTCTCTGGCGTGTGAAGCACCTCCTCCCTCTGCTTCTTCACTGACATTGGTGTCTTCAGAGCTTTTTCTCTCATGTTCTTACTCCTCTCTCCAGCTGCAGTTGCTTTGCTTAGGTTTTTTCTGTCTTCTTAAATTTGTTATCACACAGGTGCACCATCAACACTGACAAGCTCAACCTTGGCCAGTGGTGGGTCCATCTTGGAGTTGGCTGGCACTGGATCTGTCAGACACAGGGGAAGCTTCTGGCAGCTTCTGACACAAACCTAATCCCGTACCACCCCACCCCCCCGCCAAATTGGGCCACAAAATACAGTTGCGCAGACATTGTGAGTGGTCTGCAAGTTCTTAAAACTGAATACACAGTGTATCATAAGAAAATACTGTTGAGGAAGAAATGAATAAGATAATAGGTATCTACTGCTGCATAAAAATTCATAATTCAAATTTGTTCCTTGAGACCTGAGCCTTTTATAATATCATGCAGGCTACATAAAGGGGATATATCTACTCCATTATTACTGGTTCTTATGCATTGCTCTCTGACTTCAATCTCTTTATGTTATCTTCTACTGGATATGAATGTACCTGGATTTAACCCCTAGTTGCTTTTCTTTAGCACAGTGAGTTTTCAAAGCAATCTTAATTTTTTTCCATGATTTTTCAGGTTAATTAAGCAGTCTGATATTTCTTCTGTGCTGGTGAATATCTACATAGCTGGAATGGAAAACATGTTTCTTGTTAGTCTCCATTTATTATTTATAATATCTTAAGTGTATTTAGAAGTGCAACAGCATTGCTTGCTTCACAGTATGGATAAAGAGTATAGAAACAGACATTATCATAATTTGACAGAATTCTTGAGTGGTAGTGGACAAGTCTTCTTTGTTTCTTTTTTTCTTTCTTTCAGTTGCTGAGCCTAAGTTTAAACAGTTATAAATTTCCTAGTAATCCCCACCACTACAATTTTAATTAATGCTTATAGAATTAATCATGAATGACTTTATCTTTTATTTCATAAAAGCCTTTTATTTGTTTTTTAAAATAAATACATCATAACCTATAGAAAATTCATATTATTATATCCAACAAGAAGCCTGAACTTAGAAAGCATCACAGATACTTTAAAAGATTTCCCAGTATTGATTTAGAGAATAATTTTAGGAGCCTTTTTTATGTTTCTGTACCTTGGTCATGTGTCTAATCTGATTGATGCTTGCATAATTTCAGGGCAAATGTTCTATGTGTCATGTTTTGTGAATTTGCATTGATATATTTGCCAGTTCTTTATCAAAGGAATATGAAAAAAGAGAGTAAACCAAACAAAAATGTCTATTCATTTGGAACATGAAACAATTTCTTTTCTGAAAATCACCATATGCAATAGGAATAGAATAGAATAGAATAGAATAGAATAGAATAGAATAGAATAGAATGTTTCAATTGGAAGGGAACTACGACTATCCACTCCAACTGTCTGAACGATTCGGGGCTGACCAAATTAAAGCATGTTAATAAAGGCATTGTCCAGGTGCCTCTTAAACACTGACAGGCTTGGGACATTGACCACCTCTCTAGGGAGCCTGTTCCAGTGTTTTGCTACCCTCCCAGTGAAGAAATGCTTCCTAATGTCCAGTCTAAACCTCCCCTGGCACATCTTTGAACTCTTCCCATATATCCTATCACTGAATCCCAGGGAAAAGACCTCAGCACCTTTTTCTCCACTTCCCCTCCTCGGTAAGCTGTAGGGAGCAGTGAGGTCACCCCTCAGCCTCTTTGTCTCCAAACCAGACAAACCTGACATCCTCAGCTGCTCCTCACAGAATATGACTTCCAACCCTTGCTCCAGCTTTGTTGCCCTCCTCTGGGCACATTCAAGGACATTCATATCCTTCTTAAATTATGGGGCCCAGAACTGCACACAACACTCCAGGTGAAGCCGCACCAGTGCTGAGTACAGTGGAAGAGTCACCTCTTCTGACAGTCTGTCTGTGCTGTGTTTGATGCATCCCAGAATGTGGTTTGCTGTCTTGGCTGCCAGGACACACCGCTGCCTCATCTGCTGGAATCTGCTGCCAGCCTGCACCCCCAGGCCTCTTTCTTCAGGGCTCTCCATCCACTCCTCTCCCAGTTCGTACTTATATGAATGGATAGAGTAAAACTTTGAAGAAAATGACAACTGATGTTTGTAGCAGACAAAGTATTGCCAGATTTTAGTCTTTGTGAGAGATATTAACAGGTTTGAGAACTTGTAACCTGCCTAAATGTTGATATGATACTATCTCGCCAGAGAGTTGATCTTTTGGATAATGTTTTTAGTAAACAGTCATGAAGTATAGAACTATTAAAAACAGTTAAACCCAGGGAGAAGGCTAGAACTGAATTTCATGCTTCATAATCTGTTAATTTATTTTAAAAATTATTTAAAAATTGAGAAAAAACTATGTGTGTGTCATGAATGAGACCTGCTCAGAAATACAAATCAAAAGAATCTGTATTGGTCTGAGGTAAACAGACTGTGCCTTATTTCTTGCTTCTTTTTCATTTCTTCATTAGTGATTTTGAAAGAATGCACATTAAATAATTCTTTTACATAGATAATTTCAATGTGGTGCTGAAGTGAATTGAGCTGAAATGTTGAATCATCATGGTCAACAGGCTTCACACCCATTTAGGCTGATATTAATTGCTAATACTGTAGAGTCGCATTTGGAACCTGGTGGGTGGACCTTACCTGTTTCTCTATGCCCTGGTGGCATATACAAAAAGTAGTGGAACTAGTTCTACCTCTCAGTTGTATTACTGCAATGATTCATACTATTTGTGTTTCCTTTATAAGGTGTCAAAGAAGAGCTGCTGAAGAAAGTAGTTTGTTGATTAAAGTATCAATATCTTATCTCTACATACTGGATAATGCTGAAGAAAGGCAAATGTAATTGGGGGAAAATACTGGAAAAAGCAATATGATTATGTGTCCATTGTGCTATCCCCCTCCCCCCGCCCCCTTTCCTTACATCAATAAAAGTTCTTAGTTTCAAGCCAAGAATGCTGAGGTCTCATCATCAGTGTTACTGTTTCCAGTATGATACATTCCTCAAAAGCAAGGTTTTTATGTTGTAGTTTATGTGGTCTAATGGTAATACTTAGACCAGATCAAATTAATCTAGAATCACCCCAGAATACGAGTAAAATTTTCCCAAAGAAGTAAGAAAATGTTGCTCTTCTAGCCAGGCACCGACAGAAACATCCTTTTCTCATTTTAACTGATAATTGATCCTCTTAAAGCAAGTCCTGAGTGATCAAATCTGGAAAAAAACCAACAGTATTCTTGCTAGATTCTGCAAATGGGACATAATCAGAATTTGCTCACTCAGCTACAGTTGCAAATGTCATCTCAACTCTGTTTTCTGCTTACTTCTTCAAAGTCGCACAGCCTCGCAGCAGGATATCCCTGTGAGCTCTGCTGAAAGTGGAGCATCTTTTGCAATGCCAGGTGCCAGGTTGTTGTCATTGCTACGTGCTTACCATTCTGGCTCATATCACTGAGCATAGTGCCCTGAAAAAGAGGTTGATTAAGGTGTTTGTTTCAGAAATGAATATGTGAAAGGGATTGGTAGCTGTTAGAAAGTGGCGAGGATCTTCTGTAGCTTGATAGTTCACTCCTTACACAAACTGCTGACGTGTATGTGTTTGTATAGCTAGACAGAGAAAAAAACCTCAGGATTTTATAGAAGTTCCCTTCAGATGTCCAAATTATTGTAGTGTCTTTTTTTTTTACACCAGGCGGTTTCTCAGAGACTTATTAAGTATCAAAAGAAACCCAGAATTTTGTTATTGAAAGTTCTGCTGACACAAGATGGGCTAGTGCTGTAGGGATTCATGTCACATGCACTGCAGGGAAGGAGGAGGCCATTCCTACCAGCAGCAAAGCAGAAGCACCAGAGACATGATAATTTCTAGCTAGCACAGTTTAAGTCCTGCTTAGTCACCAACTTAGAGAATGACTTCAGGCAAATAATTTCAAAATGTATTAAAAAAAAAAAAGAATATTTCAACATATCTAATCAGACGCAGATGTCAACATCACCCTGTTTGGAAATGGATTTGTCAATGAAAAGGAAAACCAGTGAAGTTGAGAGACGGAAAACTGCTGCCTGAGGACACTAAAGAACAGAGCAGTCCCAGTACAAGATGAGTAATATCTCATGCTTTGTAAATTGCTAAAGCTGGTGTGCTCCCTTCTGACAAAGGACGATTGGCATAAAGAAATCAATAAATAGGATTTTGAATAGTAAGTCTTTTGTTATGGACACCATAATTTTTCACGTATTTATTCAGGAGAATTCTATTGGCCAAAAGACTTTTTAAAGTACTTCTATTAAGAAAGATGTTGAGATGTTCCTGCTGAGATTATTTCTTTGTTCCTCATAAAGGATATATAAGAATTGTCCAGGTGTCCTTTAACACAGCTAAAAAGTATGATTTTTGATGCAATCTTAGTGTCCCTTCTCCCTTTTGAAGACTATTCAGGGAACCGGTTACTTGTATTGGAGAGGACAATTGTCATGTGAACTGAACAGTGTGAACCTTTGACAGAATGGTTTTATTTAAAATGTTACCAGTTAGTTGGACTGGAGGGATATGATGGGGGGCGGGGGGGGGTTGTCACATGCTCACATGTTTCTATTAGATTATATGGTCAAAAGCTGGTCTGCATACACAGAAGGGAGCACAGAGAGACAGCAGCTGGCAGAGGTACCAGAATTATGGACTTAGAGGTTACCTTGCCCAGACCCCTGCCAGGGCATCCCAGATGTGCCTCAATTATGTGCCAGGGTGGCACCCATCAAGATGAGTCTCAGAACACCTTGCAGATGGAGGGGGTCACTTCATAAGGATATGGGACATGTTATGGAGTGCAGGGGAAAGAGCATTTTGTGATTGCAGGAAACTTACAACGGGACATTTAAGGAAGGAAAGAAGGCGGGGAAGAAAACGAATCTAGGTGATTTGGGGAGGAGCAATCACAGAGAAATAGAAGGATAAGGGAATTAAAGGGGCCACTTGCAGGTAAACAAGGTTGGTACACTTGTCTGGCCATGCCCTATCTGCTCAGTCTGTCTTATCTTCTTACTAAAATCCATTTTCTAACCCTTTCCCTAGGTTCCTAGGTATGTATGGTTGTGTCTGTGGTGCCTGTGAATGTGTGAACAATAGTGAAGCTCAAGCTGGAGTAGCCAGCACATAGGTGCAATGGCCAGGGAGCCAATTGTTCCTCTCAGGATGAGTCCAAGGCAGAGCTAAATACTGAGGACCAGGGGAGTCCCAGCCCTGTGTTTGTATGTGTGAGTAAGGGGCTTTGCATCAGCAGCTGGAGTGGGGCTGGGGCTTCAGGTGCCAGCAGCTGGGGAGACTGGGACCTCAGAGTGGCTACTGGGTGCAATTCCTACTATAATCTTGTATTACTCCACAGGTAAACTACTTCACATTTTTACAAGAATGCATTTCTTGAATGATGAATAGCATTTTGGAAGTAATTTGCATTGTAATGTAAGATATGTTAGTGTAATAGGGAGCACACTTCCTTCCTTTGAAGGTCACTCACTTTCCTCTGTAAGTGCCAGATCATCAGATGATCAGCAACTTGTCCCTTTTTTCTGGCAGAATAGAACAAAAGCCTGTTGAATATTTTGACTCCTATTCTTTTTTGATGAAGCAAGTAGCTACAGAAGAGCTCAGGTACCGCAGGAGGGCAAGCAGTCATCACTGATGATGGTGTTGAAACAAGAAGACAGAGAATCCGCCAGGCATTAGGGAGGTATTTGTAAGGAATGATGCACATTGAAGTTGGTTACATGACACTCACGTGGAACTATGCACTTTAGGAAGCTTCAGTTATCTTGAAGGGAAGTCAAAGACAAAAGCTAACATAATCTTCTTAGAGTCATTCTGATAGCCCTGAAAAGGCAGAAGAGACCAGACAGTACCACTGTTTGCATGACTAGTATGAAAGAGAAGGTTTCATTTTGTCAAACATTTATCCTGAGATGGTTGGATAATAAATACTGCAGCTTACTTCTCACAGAAAAAAAGTAGTGATAATCTTCTCCATTGGAGATTAGCTGGGGCAACTATGAGACTATTAACACAAAAATAAAAGAGAAAACTTAATAGGAATGCAAATGTGATATAAACACAAACTCAGGATGTTGTGATCAAGGTCAACTAATGTGGAAAGAATATGTATTTCAATTGCTATATGGTGCTGCTTGAAGACAGTAGGCAGGAGGAATTGAAAATTCTCACTGATTAGAAGAAATTTGATGTAACTGGTATTCCTAAGAGCTGATGAGTTGATTTATGTGATTAGAACACTAAAATCAGTGGTTATTAGCTACTTAAGGAGAACAAGATAGTCAAAAGAAGTAACAGAGTACACTGAAGAAATATTGTGATAACTAGCACAGTCCAGAAGACTGAAGAAAAATAATTGTCAGTTAATGCTGTAATCTTTAGAGACATATTAGAAGTCTCATACAGGCCTTTAAAAAGTCCTCTTTAGTTCTTTTAAGCATGATAGATGACTGTTCTCTAACATGAAAGATTGTGCTCCCAGTTGTTTCTCTGTTTTGGTTGTCATTATAGCAGGTAAAGATGCATTAGTCACCTGGGCTGAATCAAGACTAGTCATTATGATTCTATACAGTCTGGCCAACAAATGAGCCAGAAGTTGGACTCAATGGTCCTTGTGGGTCCCTTTCACTCAGGATATTCTATGATTCTATGAGTGTTTTCCATTAGTCAGAAGTAACTGATGAAAATTTACTGGAGGACCAAAATTATTTAATCCCACAGTAGAGGCAACCCCGCTCTGCCTCTAAAGTGAAAGTTAGAAATAAATCACAATATGCAACACATGAAATAATAAATAGATACCAAGAACTGCCTGGTAGAATTATTCTGAGAAAGAAGCCGAAGGAAGCTAACAACATTGGGAAAAGATCCATGATAGCTGTGCTAACATTACTAGATTAATTGTTTAAGGGTATGGAAAACCAATCAAGCAGTATGAATACACTGCATGGCTCACTGGTGATTGTCACTGAATATTTCTGCCCTGCATTTTGCAAGAAGTGCAATAAAGGGCTTATTTCGCAGGAGGGCTATAAGGTTTTTCCATTAGTAACTAAGAAGATTATAAACATATGTTGTGACAGACAATTCTGAATTTAAGTGATCTGGATGAAATTTCAGAAGATGTGATTGAAGGAATGTTTGACTAGCTGATGTGCACTCTTAAGAAATCTTGAAATAGTGGATACATTCCAGAAGACTAGACAAGTAGATATTTTGTGACATAACTAAATAAGAGACTTTATCCCTTAAAGAAAAATTGATAAGAAGGTGCTTTAATAGCAAATTATTCAACAATTAATTAATGTATATCACAATGGATTTATTGTAACTAAGTCATGTCAAATAAACCTGATTTCCTTCCTTAAGATTATAGATTTGATTGCTAAAAGGAATTGCTTGGATGTAACATACTTTTATTTTTATAAATTACTTGACTCTGTCTTGCATCCTATCTTGATTACAAAATCAGCACCACACAACTATGCATTTAGTGAACTAATGAACTGGCTAATGAATAACCTATGAACAAGTAGTTATCAACAGAAAATCAACCCCTGTGAGGTGTTGTGCAAAGGTTGAGAGTGGGCCTGACACTGTGGGATGTTTTCATCACTCCTCCGAAAATTTATCAGTGTTAAATAATGAGAGCTTAGAGTTATCCTGTATGACTTAAATTTCTTGGTAAATTATATTCCATCAAACAAAATATATTTAAATGCAACCAGCCATGAAAGCTATAAATATGTAAGACACTTATAGTTCAAATCACAGACAGTTAAAACAATGTATCCACACATTTTCAAGTATCTACTCCATTCTGTGATGTTATGCTCAACCTTCTACTGTCCCTCTGGGTCTCACAGCAAGTTATCAGCTTCACAAGTCCTTCCCTGGGAGGATTATGATTATGATAATGAAGTCTTCTGCCTCACTCTACAATCCTCTTGGCATTATTTTTGTATTTACTAAAGCAATCTCCACCTGCGTCTTTCTCCATTGGTCTTCAAGGCAGTGTCACATCCAAATTCACTGTATTTGATGTAATTTATATGTCTTAGACACTTTTTCTTTGCTGTCACACCTAAAACTGGTTTTGCCCAGCTCTGAAGTCTGCATTACTTTGAAAACCAGTAATTGATGACCATCGCTACTTATTGCCTAGTGGCCTCTGCTGTCTCCTATGCCTGTCATTTTAAGGTTTCCACTCTTGTCAGCTGTCTACACAGCATTTCACACTAGGGTCATGGAAAAATTGTTGGATAACATGGATAACATGTTTTTACAATTTATTAGTTTCAAAATGTGTATAAAAATAGAAGCCATTTGTACGACTGTATGAAGCTCAGAAGAAATTAAAACAAACTATGTAGTACTGACCTGGTCATTGGGAAATTCTGTTCCCTGGTAAAACAAATCTGTAGGCAGCCCAGGGCTAATCTACACAAAGCCTGACCTGTCCCGTGCTTGTGTCATTAACCCTGATCCTGTGGTCTGGTGTAAGCAATGTTACAAGACTTTGCTAGGCTACAATACTGTGCTAGAAATTACAAGGGAAAACTACTTAAAATTCAATATTAGGGTTTATAAGACTTGGAGTTATTCAGCCCAGGGAAGAGAAGACTCAGGGGAGACCATACAGCAACCTTTCGGTACCTAAAGGGAGCTTACAAGAGAGCTTTACTGTGAGGGTGGTGAGACACTGGAACAGGTTGCCCTGAGAAGTTGTGGGTACTCCACCCCTGGAAGTGCTCAAGGTCAGATTGGGTTGGAGTTAGGGCTCGGGTTAGGTTGGAGGGGGCTTGGAGCAGCCTGACCTAGAAAGTGTCGCTGTCCACGACAGGGGAGCTGGAACTAGATGATCTTTAGGGTCCCTTCCTACCCGAACCTTTCTATGATGATTGCATATTTCATGTTAGGTTCTGTTTGACTGAATCTAATAATGATGATTTTAAAAGTAATTTAATGGAGAGGATTTCTCCTTGATAGATTGAGATATTGTTGCCTTTTGTCTCAGGATGCTTTCTTCTGTGAAAAGCAAGCAAGCAAGCAAATAAAATTACTTTTTGAATGCATTATCTAATATTTCCATGGCAACATTAAAAACTCTGAGTTTAGTACTGTGAAAACAGAAAAAACCAAAATATTGTTACCTAATGACTTGGCTCAATTCAGTATACCATGATTTTAAATCATCTAAAGAGAAATTTACTGTGAAATGTCTTCAAGTCAGTTGTCAGCAGTTACATGGGTGTTGCTGAAACAGATAAGTTCCAAACACCAACTTCTTTTGCCTGTTTTAGTAGTGTTTTCTCTGGTTTGTGTCTGTGTTTGACCATTGCTTCTCTAGTTCTTTGGAGTGTTGTAGCCACAGCTGTCACTGTTTTTATTCTGCATTATCTTGCTACATGAGAAATAGTTAAATACTCTCAGGTTTTAGTGGTGGAAAAACAGTATCTGAAAATGTTCCTTAATTCTGGATGTCACTTTCCCTTCAGGTGTCAGTTGAAAGAACTTGACTTATTTCGAGAATTGCTGTGTGAAACAGCAGTATGTCTGTCATTGTTACTGAACTGTTTACCTGATACATTCCCTTCTAAAAGCTGATTTAGCACTAGCATCTTTTGTAGGGATCAGGGATACCTGTTTCTCCCTAAACAGTAACAAACTAAGCTTTCAGCAGCAAATCTAGGAATGAAATTATCATTAAGGACTATACTTAAACGTAATCCTACATTGTAAAACAAATGATAAAACTAATGTGCTAGTTTTGGCTGGGGCAGTGTTAATTTTCTTCGTAGCAGCTGATTTGGGCCTATGTTTTGGATTGGTGATGGAAACAGTCCTGATAACACACGGATGTTTTAGTTACAGCTGGGCAGCTCTTACACAGCATCAAGGCTTTTACTGCCTCTCACCCCACCTCACCAGCGAGGAGGGCTGAGGGTGCCCAAGAAGCTGTCAGGGGACACAGCTGGACAGCTGACCCCAAATGACTGCAAGGATGTTCCATACCATGTGGCATCATGATGAGCATATAAAGCTGGGGGAAGAAGAAGGAAGGAGGGGACATTCAGGGTGATGGTGTTTGTCTTCCCATTACACCATTTGTCACCATTACACATGATAGAGCACTGCGTTCTGGGAAGTGCCGAATTAATTCCTTCTTTTGCTTTGCTTGTGTATGTGGATTTTGATTTACCTGTTAATCTGTCTTTATCCCAACCCATGGATTTTCTCACTTTTAATCTTCCAGTTTTCTCCTGGATTCTGCTGGGGGGGAGTGAGCAAGTGGCTGCATGGTACTTAGTTGTTGGCTGGGGTTGAAGCATGACAACTAGCCAAATTTAAAAAAAAACGACAAAACCAAACAAAAACCCCCTACAAAAGCAATGCAAAACAAAGCAAAAAACAACACGTCTCCCAAGATTTTATTAAAATATATATTGAGAAGTTAAAGAAAACAACAATAAAAAAAATCAACATAGATATAGCATTCTTCTGTTCATCTGTATGTCTTGAAAGAAGAAATATTCTTTTGGCTTTATTATGCAGGCAGATTCTATGCACCTAATTTTTTACAGCTTGCTTTATTCATCACAGAGCAAGAAAAAAACATGTAAGAAGCCCATTTTCGTGCATGTTTTTTCTGAAGAATAAGGTCATTAAGCTGAGATGCCATCTCTATCATTCTTTAAGTGTCTCTGAATATTCTGTTTGGAGTTTTTAATTGTTTTACTTATCTCAAATCCCTGTCATATGATAAATCAAACCATGGTAATTTTACCTTGTCATTCAGAAACATTTTCTTTAGTGTATGTATAAAATGCTGATCTGCTGTTACCTTTTTTTCCTCTCTTTTTTACTGTTGGTGAATCTCTTCTATTTTTACAGCTCATGTTCTATTTCAATGCTAATATTAATCAGAAATATCCGGGGACAAAGTTCTCTTTACCTGTTGCCATGGTCGTGGGGATTCAGTGGCTGTATACATTTTCACATTCAGTAGCAGCACTGTCATCATTAGAATCCCAGATATTCATCATGAGACTTTTTGGTTTAACTTATAGAGATGTTCATTATCCTTGCTTTGTTTCTGTCATAGTGTGCCACCTCATTTTCCTGCACAACAACTGAGCTGTCAGCATAAACTCTTAAACATGGCAAAACTCAATGTAGCAATATCTATGAAAAGGAGTGTTGACATCTGAGTAACAAAGCACCTTTCTGTAGACTGGTACTTGTCAGGAAGAAGGACTGGAAATATTACCATCACCTTCAATTCACATATTCGTGCTGCTGAGTCCACACAGTGATTTGGAAAGTCCAGCATAACTTAGAAATCAACAGGTTCTGACTTTTGCTGTCACTGGTGCAGTAGATCAGTTTAACTAATGTAATTGACTTTAACCAAATGACCACCTACTGCCACTGAGGAATAGAAGTGCAAATTTAGCACTATTGATTTTTGCCAGGTCACATCAGTGACTATTTGGCTCAGCTTTTTCAGCTTTGCAAATACAAACCGTGCTATTTGATTTGCTTCATTATAAATGTAACAAGCACTCCTGAGGTGATCAGCTAATCAGTGCAGGTTTCTATGCTCATCAGGTCATAAAACTCATTAATGAATACATTTAGCTTCCTACTGCTGTTGACAGGATTGACTGTTTCTTTTTGGTGCCTTATTTAGCCAAACTGAAAAGAGAGAAGTTTCTGCAGATCAGATATAAAAGTGAAAATAAATAAGTTGCTTCATATTTAAGAAGAGGGCTGTAGATAATTACTTACTCTTGTTTTCCATAAGATAAATTCAAATTTCTGTTGTTAAGAAAAGTGTTTTCTTTATCTTAAATTGCCTTTTCTGTTTTGTTCTGTGAAATAAATGGGGTCATGTTTTTTATACAGCTTCTAGTATAAAATGGACTTCTTCACTGCACTGCAGTTTGTTGGCCAGACACTGACACTGAAGCACTTACTCATTTGTTGTTTCTCAGTCTTTGGAACATGTGAAGACCTGGCAGTATTACTGGGAAGCCTGGCAAAATGACAAAGATTTGGTAACAAATAAAGGCAGCAATACCCTGAGTTGAGTATACTTGGCACCCTCTTACAAAGGGCAAAATTCTCCCCCTCCCATTCTCATCCCAGGAGCCCAAGCAGCCCATATGCAACTGCCCTATTTTAATTTCTGCTTAAGTGAAGTCATTGCATTCTAATGGGGATGGATGTTTTCTAACACTTGAAAAATAGGAGGGCACTGAACTCACCCTTTGTGTTAGAAGTAAAAAAAGCAGCAGGCAAGGCATTACAGAATTATGCTTCCAAGTTTTCAAACTCTCTCAGCTGAATATTTGAAGCAGCTGAATAGTACTGTGTGCACATAAGAAAGTCAGTTTTCCTTTCTGATTTAGCACCAGTTTCTTGGAATAAAGGAGGCACTTTTCTCTTTAGAACAAGAAATACACTTGTTTTAATTACTCTCTCAATGTATGAACAAGCCAATGGAAAAAAAAAAAGAAAAAAAAAAATTCAGTTATCAAAGCTCCCGTATGTTTCACGATTAAAAATGCATAATATTTTTGGTGTTATTGTTGTTTTCACAGAACTAAAAGTCAGCCTATGAATTCGAGTTCAGAGGTGTAACTGCTGCTGGGCAATTAATATTGGCTGTACCTGTACTACCTTTTTTAGGCTTACCAGGTATCCCATTGTTTTTTATTCAGTTGAAATAATATCTTCTGGCAAGCCTGCTTTGTCTGCATCACTCCTGCCTACTTTGGCTTCTCAGCATCTACGCTTCTATACTGGGCACTGTCTTAAGAGATGGCCTCATGCTGTGTCTTGGGCTGCACCCCCTCAAGCGTGTACTTTAGAATGTGCCCTTACAGACTGCGGCGAGGACTCTTGATACCTGATGTAGCTCTGGATGCTTTCGTGGCTCAGGGCTTGCCTGGGGCTTATATGCTTTTCTGCAATTGAACTGGACTTACCAAGAACACAGGTGATCAGAGACTGTTCAGCATAGAAACTTACATAGATTACATAGATTTTATAACACTATGCTTTTTTTCCTGCATTGGGATTTCTTTTTTGTTTGGATACAGGGACATAGCACCCTCCACAGCCTAGTCCTGTAGCCTAACTGGATTAGGACTTTAAAGACCGTCTGAACAAGCTGCATTGCAGCATTTTAGTTTTCTTTATTGGATCACTTTTGTCAGGCTTTATGGGTCATCTGTGTAACAAATAAATTCCCCATGGATTTTTGAGCACATTCTTCACTCAAAGTTTTATTTATACATCTTCTTCCATATTTTTTTAGATATGATGTCTGAGTCTGTTTTTAGTTTTTTGAGAATTTAGAATGCAGATGTTTACAAAAGATTATGGAAATCTTGGGGGCAATATGGCATTTCTTTCTCCATTTTTGTTATTCAGGTCTGAACCTGAAAACCAACAACAGTGCAATTCTCTGATGCTGCCAGAGGAACTACAATTATTTCAAATTACCTAGAGGTGACAATAGCAATTGTCCTACCCTTTTCCAAGCAACAAATGCGAATGTCTTATGTATCTTCTGCAATGCAAAAAGCCATTGTTAATATGGGCTTAGACAAAATCCCTAGGAACCATAGCAAGCTAGACAGATACTCTTCAGGAAAAATCTGGTGTTCTTAGGTCCTCTAAACAATATTCTGCTGATTCTAAAGGAACTTCTATATGTAAACTGAAATTTGTATATTAATTTAGCTAATGTGTAAATAATAGCTTAAATTGACTGCTATGCAACTTCCTAATAAATTCACTTTAAATAATTTTCAGTTGAACATGTAGTATTCAAATTATTTCTTCTTATTATAACATCATTTGTGTTATATATTCATATTAGGTGAATTTTAGAGAGTTTTTATATAAGGAAAATGTTAAAAATTATTTCCAGCTTCTCTGTAAGAGGCTTTGAAGCAATTTGATCCCAGCCTTGCAGATTTAAATTAGGATTGAAGGTTAAATGCAAGAATTCTTTACAGAACAACAACAACATATTGTTCCCATTCCTCCTCTACTGTATATTGATTTTTGTTTCATCCCACATCTTCTTTAAAAAGTTTCCCTTTCTTCAAATGCATGAAATGCAAAATCAGATGTCTGAACAGAAGCTTTTCTTTGAGAAAGAAGGGAAAGCATAGAAAAATGGCCTTTTTTATAATTTTTTCTTCTCCAGATTGATTGCTATTTTCACTTACAAGGCAAACATAACAATCTTAGTTTAAGTTTTGATTCCTATGGTCAGACTGATATACTGGTATCTTCATGTCATTTGGTCTTTGCTCTTATGATCCCAGCTCACTCAGGTCTTAAGAGACTGAAGACTGTATAGTCAATACAATTTAAATAACAAAAAATTACTTTTAGAAATGCCTAGAACTAATAATTTTATCTCCCTGATATCTCAATTTCAAGCACAAGAGTCTCCTGTCTCAAGAGGAGACTAGAGGCAACACTGAGACCCATGGCTCTGCATATCACTGGAACGTGAAGATTTTGCTTTTCCAAATGAATTAAATTAATGATGAAAGATGCAAGATATTAAAGAGAATGTATTTAAAGATTAAAGCTGCTTGCAAGTGTAAAACTAAACTGCATCCTGGCACTATTTACCAAGGGAGTAGGATTTTTATATTTGGTAACGCTAGTTTGGTCGGGGAGGAATTAATGAGTGAGTATAAATGAGAAAGTGATACAGTTCTTTTCATACCTTTTTTTGAATATCTTCAAACACACACACACACAGACACACACACACAGAGTTTTACAGATGCTGAAAATATTTTTCATATTTTCTTTGGTGAAGGCTAAACTATAAAATTGAGTATGAAGTAAAAGATTCATACAGTTATTTTGAAGGAGTATCTATGTATTCCTGCATCTCCCTGAGGTAGCAATGAACTTGCTAAAAATTCAGTGATATTGAACATTTCAGAATAACTATGAATGATTACCTCTGTTTCTTACTTGGAGGAGATCAACTCCCAAAGTGAAGAGTGCTGCTCCTGTGCAGTCTCTGGCCTGCAGTGTTCCTGATATCTCTATCCAGAATACTGGCAGGTGACAGGACACAATGATTGTTTGTTTCTTTATTAGCTTGCTTACAGAAGATTAGGTGCTGGCAGTAGTTGATGAAGTTGCTAGTGTCTGCTAAAGATTTATTTAGTCCTAGACAGACTCCTGCATGTTTTAGGATGAGTGATCAATTTTCTGTCAAAAGAGGTGTTGGTCATCTGCCCAGAGGGAGGCTCAACTCTTCATTCTTGTATTACCCTGGAAGATGGCTGGGGTCATAAGGGCTACTCTTGGGAATTTCTTTGACTGTCAGTTTGAATGAGCTGGAAATTTGCAAAAGTGGTACAGTTTCTCATACCACAGCCAGATTTTATTTTTTTAATTGTCCAGTCATATACCTGTGCTATTAATTTCAATTTGTCAATCTCAGGATGAGACTTAACAATCATACTAATGTAACTAAATAATACAGATAGTATTTCACTGAAATGTTCATGGTTTCAGCCTTCCTCCCTCAATGTGATGCAGAATTGATCATTATTGCCAGACAGGATTCTGAGCATACGTTAATAGGCAAAACGGTTCAAAGAGAATATGCATGCTGAAGATACAGACTATTTTCCAGTAGTATAAACTATCATTTAACTGTTATCAGCCTCTTCAGCAATGCTATATGACAATATATCGCTTGAGAGGTGATTTAGTATTTATGTGAAATTATAAATATTGTTGGTAACCATATCTAGTAATTTGTGCACAGAGTGAGCTTGTGAGCTTACCTGAGTAAGCCTCAGGTTTAAAGACACCAAGTTGGCTCTATACATGACAAGTATACAGAAGAAAACTCTGTTAGCTCAATATGAGACTGTATGATGTTATATGGTCTGGAATATCCCTTTGGTCATTAGAGGTCACCTATCCTGGCTGTGTCTCCTCCCAACCTCCTAAGCACCCCCAACCGCCTCTGCAGTGTGGCAGTATGAAAAGCAGAAAAGGCCTTGGCTCTGTGTAAGCCTTGCTCAGCGATAACAGAAACATCTCTATATTATCAACCCTGTGTCCAGCACAAATCCAAAACACAGCCCCATACCTACGGCTGTGAAGAAAATAAACTCTACCCCAGCTAAAACCAGCACAGGGTATCACTGGAGTGGATTCAATTTGTATTTAAAATATAATGTCTAGCAATGGCCATATTCCAGTAAGTCAATGAAGATATATTCAATACCATCAATGAAACTCAGAGAAGAATTTGGCCCTGCATAGTGGCTCATCACCTGAATCACACTCTACAATCTATATTTTCTCAATATCTATTAATTGTAACAGGGGGTTTGACAGCTCATGTGCTTTCAGAAAATTCACTGGAGTTTTTAAAATGATTAACTGAATCTTATCCTTTACATTGAGGACCTGTTATCTCTGCCAGGGTCCTCAAAACAGAAAGGTATAAACTCGTGCAGTTACTCCTGTGTAGATAGGGTGGTTAGCTCTCATATATTTCTTGAAAGGTAGTTCTCTTAAATTTACATTTCCTTCTAAGTATATTTCTCTTCCTGGAATGGGACCCCAGATGACCTCGGTTCATGTTTTCAGGAATGCAATACTCCAGGTGTAGTGCTGGCTTATTGCATTCCTCATATAGGGAGTATCACGGCCTCAACTTCTTCTTTCCAGCTCTGGAAACTCCTGAGTGTTCATACGTAGATTGTTTCATACTGACAAGTTATAGCAGGACTGACTGGTTGCATGCTGGGGACAAGATCCAGCAAACAGCTTCATCCCATATGATTTAAGACAGTGATACTCTCTTCTATGTTACTGGAAAACATTTTGTCGGTAAGTGCCTTATCGTCTATGGGTTGCAAGTGCTACTTTTCCCCTTTACACTTTGGCCTACATCAACAACCTCTACTATTTGTCATTTGCATCTTTGCCAGAATAATAACTGGGAAGTGCTACAGCATCAGTCTGGGGGCATTTGAAAAATATCCAAGTGTTTGAGCCACTTTTGCTGATACTCTTACCACTGAATCTCTAACACCCGTAGGTATGTCTATTTTCTTCAGTGATAGAATCAACTATGTCACTTTGTCCTCCTGTCTCTCTGCACTGCAGTGCTGCAGTGAGCTGACACACAGTACAAGTGCTAAGATTTGCAGAGCTGCCTTGATGGGAAGAGCTGAAGTGTAGACTCGTGCTTCAGTAACAGTGTGGCACATGGCAGCAGCAGACACACAGCCCAGAGGCAATTCAAACAAACGCAAGCTAAATGTAGAGGCCAGAGATGCTCCTAGCTCTGTATTTCAATCCACAGAAGCTTTGCAAATGCAAAATTAAGTCTCTGAACACATGATCACTGGAGATTTTTCTGAGTTTGTACTTCTAGTGTTCAAGACCAAGTAGCTGGTGTAACGAGTATAAAAGCCACTCTCCAAGTTGCTTTTGGAATTAATCAGTGCTGTTTCGGTTCAGATAATGTTTACTCATTCAAAATTTGTATTGCACCTGTCACTTTTATTGGGAACTTTATTTTAGATTAGAGGTTCTTATGTTCACATGATTTATGACTTCTGTAATTTTTCCTTTTACTTTTTGGAGGAACCTCTTTCAACAAAAAGTATGAATGTAGAGAAACTGACATTATTCCTCAGAAAATAATTAAATTATCTGTTCACCATGTGAGACAAATGTACTGTCCACCTTTTAAAATTTATTTAAATGTTATTTACATCTTGCTTGTTTTAATCATGTGATGGCAATCATCTATAAAAAAGGTTTAGCTCTATTTCACTGTAAAGATATTCTCAATCAATAGAACTTCTTTAATTCTTTTCTCTGTAGACTTCTGTTCACAGTCAAAACTGACTTCAGTGTAGAAATTCACTGTGGGGTTTTTCACTCTCTTCATTCAGGTAATATACGATTCTATTTCACTTTGTCTGATCTTGACTTCAGTATATCTGTCTATGCAGGGAGTAGATGTCACGGCTGCTCCTGTCAATATTTTCTTTGTGCAGGTGAAACAACGTGGTTGCTATCCCAGACGAGCTGGTGGCCCTGCAGTGCCAAGACTCTGGATTTGATAGTCATTGACTAATTGGATAGTCATGTAAATAATTTATGTTTGTTCCATAGCTGAGTCCCTCTTCCAAAAATCATTTTGAAAGCAAAAACTAGAGTAGGAATCTGTTAAATTTAAATCATCACACTATTTGGATAAATAAAGTGGTGTTTACATCAAACCATGAAACATTATGATCAGTTTTGTGGACACTGTGATTCAAGAAAGCTGCTGGCTAACAGAAGAAATACGCTCAAGCAAGGGGCAGATAGGGTAAGCTGACCCAAGTAACGACTAATGAGTTGCACATTTCTATTTGAAGTGTCACTTTCAAAACGTGTTTGCAGTTAAAAATTAAGGTAATTTTATATTATCTATTTAGTACTTACTTGTGAAACATATCCCCACAGTTTAGATCTCTAAAGCACTGAGACAGAAACAAATATAGTTGTAATTGGATAAAGGATTTTCTTTCATTTTCATTGTATGCAATATAAAGGAGTTTTTCATTTGCTCATTGTCTACAAAGTTTTATCTCCTGGGAAGAAATTTTTTGGCCCTGGTTTACATAATTCACTTTTTGGGAAAAAAAGTAATGAAAAAAATAGAGAATAAAACATATGGTTCCTTTAGGAATACAGTGTATGTTCAGAGGAAATTCTATAGGAAGGTGAATTGCATTAATAGATCCTTAATATCCAAGACAGATTATGTATACTGAAAGAAATGCATCTTTGCTGGGTTTAACAGTTCTTCATTCACTGCATACTGACTGAAAAATGTATGATTGTGGTATTAAACCTGTACGAAGAAAGCGTGTTTTCACACCTGCAAGGCTGCATCTGAATGCAAATGTCCCACAGGAAAAAATATTGATTGACTTTAGCCTTTCAGACTGAAGGAATTAGTCACATAACTTGAAAGTGTAATATATATCTTATGTTTAGTTTAGGCTATTTCCTTACAGTTTACTCTAAAATGAAAAAATACTCGTGTGAGAAATGTTCACAAAATCACAGAATGTTTGAGATGGGAAAGGAGGTCATCTGATCTAACACCCTTCTTTAAGCAGGGCCACCTAGAACCTGTTGCTCCGGATCATGTCGAGACAGCTTTTAATATCCCCAAGGATGGACACTCCACCTCTCTGGACAACTTGTGCCAGTGCTTGCTCAGCCTCACAGAAAAAAAAGTGTTTCCTGATGTCCAGAAGGAACCTCCTGTGTCTCGTTTGTGCCTATTGCCTCTTGTCCTGTCACCATGCACCACTTTCAGAGCCTCACTCTCTTCTTTGCACCTTATCTTCAGCTATCTATAACATTCTCCCTGAGCCCTCTCATCTCTAGGCTGAAAAATCTCAGCTCTCAGTCTTTCCTTGCATGACAGATGCTCTGGTCCCTTCACCATCATCTTGGCCCTTTGCTGGGCTCGCTCCGGTAGATCCATAGCTCTTAAATACTTATCCATTTTTGTCTACCTTTGCATCTATCAAATTTTGTCATTTTATTCAGGGTATGTTTCTTCCATGTTGCAGAAGGTTGTAATGAACTCTTGTATTTATTTATTTTTTTTTTTTCACATTCATGTACAGAAAGCAAGATGTAACTAGAAGATATTGTTCTGGTGCTCCTATATTGATAGTTCTGCTGTGTTTTTTCTGCTTCTCTGTCTGTCAACTTCAGTGCTATAGTTTGGTCTGTGTATTGTTATGTTTGAGCACAGGGTTTGCCGACAGATGGGAAGCTGAAACTACCCTTGCATTCTCCTCTCAAATATTCCAGTGTGATCCTAGACTAATATGGGCTCTGTGGGACTACAGCAGACTTTTTATGTTAAATAGAATTTGGAATAAATTTTAATTAGCGCTACATTTACCTGATACGAGACTCCACAATGTTTTAATTGTAATCTCCCGTATTAAAAAATCCTCACACACAACATTTAAAGATTAAAACACTTATACATGGACATGTTTTACAAATGATTTTGAGAAATCAAAATCTATCCAGCAGCCTATTTCACTAAAAATTTTGCTCTAAAAATACTAATAAGTATCTCTACCAATACAAAAATTTACAGGAATGAATAAGAGGAATCTTATAGGAAGGTAAGTTGTTATTTTTAAAGGATCAAGGAAGCATCAGTAAATATTTTTCCAAAATAAAATATAAAAGATGGAGTTGTTATAGGATCTGGCAAGCAAATATGCTTCTAGTTTTGGTTGGCAGGCTGTTCTCTTCTCCTGCTACAATTTCCAAAAGTTTTTGCTCCTAGTAAAAGAATCATGACACTGCTGTCCATTCACCACATAAATGATCATAAATTTGAGCAAGAAATGAACATGTGCCACATGATGAAGTTTGTCCTTCCTAGATATCTTTATCAGAGCATGCACATGGCTTCCCTCTCCCTTCCCTCTGTTGAAACCAGCTACAGTTTTGGCAGGGAAATGATACACTGCGTTCAATGAATGCATCCCACACCCTGTGTATTACCTGAAACAGCCCTGTCAAGCCTGCAGTTTATCATTCTTGCATGGCATGAAGCTGGTAAAATACCAGCTGCAGAGTCTCCCTTTCTTTCCTTTCTACTCTGCTACAATAGCACATTCTTGGTGTGGCTTTCTCTTGATCTTGGACTGTGTTTAAGATGTAGGATACATGCAAGGCACTGGAAGACAATACATATCTGATCATGGTTCTGAACTTCACCCATCCACAGACAGTCCATTCACCAGGCACACTCTGTATAGGTGGAAGAAGAGCTGGCAGTACACTAAAGTACAGTTGGTGTGCCTGGCTACACTTCAGGAAAAAAGCCAGGGCACTGGATTCTTTCTGTGTGACAGACTCTGAGTCAGTAAGGAGCAGGCCAATTTGTGTGATCAGGTGAAGAACCTTCTGTAAAAGTTCCCTAGGAATTTGGATTGAGCAGTGCCTTACATGCCTGGCACCTGCAGATCCAGGCCCAAAGCACTGGAGGAATATCCCACGTTTGAGAATCTGGGCAGGACACTGCCGCTAAGCCTATACTTCTAGCATCACTCAGCATGCCTTCAAATGTTCTACAGCTGCCCTGCCAGACCAAAAGATGCAAGTATTCTCCAAGTCCCATGAATATCTTCTGGTATTGCATTTTGGGCCTGCTAGAACATTTCAGATGACCATGGGCACGTGTGTTTCTTGTGTTTCTGCCCTTGGGCCCTCCTGATGCTCAAATGCTTTCAGAGAGTAGGTCCACATTCACGATAATGGAGGCACAGACACTTCACAGGTCAACACTTACTTCTGAGATGCCTGAAGTTACATCTGAACTTAGAACTGAATATTGTTGCATAAATCCTATCATAATATCTGTAAAAGAACATGTAATTTTGTAATAATTATGTAATTTTGATAAATTTACTTTGGAAACAGCTCAGTTGAATCAAGTACTTTTCACGTTGCAAGGAATTTGGTTCATTTTTGCCCTACATTCAGCTAGACCTTGGGTTTGCCAGGCCTATTAGTATCATATGAACTTTGCAGTTTAAACTTTTTTATCCGTTACTCAGTATTCTTTCAAAAGTCAGCTTTCTTGGATGATGGCCTTACTAAATAAAACTAATAACCTACTCGGGAGTAGTAAATGTATCACTTTTTTCAGACAGAAGATACTGTACAGTAAGGCTCAGACATGTTTATTATGGAACAATGCTTTTTGCTTGCATTGCCCATTTTTAAGTGTATCAAGCTATGATTACCACCTTGGAAGGAAAGTTTTGATTTTTATCAGTCCTAACTAGCTGAACAGAATTTGAATAATTACAATAATTATTCCTTCATTTAACTACATTTAGGAACTAAATAGTGTGATTATCTTATTTCAAATAGGGGTCTAACCTTAAGAAATCATTGATTAAAATATATAACACCACTACAATAACAAAAATAAACCTTAATTTATAAACTATTTTTTCACCTGTCACTAATATTTTACTTGCTTTTTTTTTTCTGAAAATGTCAATTTCTTCAGTACAAGATCAATAAAAGCTTAGCTTGCAAAAGTAAATTTTGTAATTTTTGTTTTGATCCTGTCTACATTTGTCACCAAGACTTCCTTCAAAATCATAAAACAGTGAACCTCTAATGTTCCTTGATTTCACCTCCCCTTTCCTGTCTAGATCCATGTTTCTGAGAGACCAGGAAAACACACCATTATTGTAGTTATGTGTCCCATCAAGGGCATGCTCCCCTCCATTTCACCTTAAAGGAGGTCTTCCTAGGGCCTCTTCAGTGGATTTACCCAGCTTTGAAGTTCAAAATATAGAAAACATTAAGTCCAGCACAGAAAGGAGGAAGTCAACAGGCATCTAATCAATAACTTAAGAAAAACATGTGGGAATAAACTTCTTTTCAGAGTAATGTTTCAGTAATTTGGTAGTTTATTTTTTCCTGATTACTGCTGGGTGCTGTTTCCAACAGGAGACCACTTGAATTTTGATGAAAGAAGTTGGACAGCTCTAGTTTTTACATGTAGAGTGCTGGGAAGAAAAACCCAAAAGCACACAACAGCTGCAAAGGACATCTGTGGTTACTGGGTGCTCTTTCCAATGCCCACATGTCCTTTCTGGGGCATCTGCTACTAATACTCAAAACCAGTCATCAGGTTCACAAGTTGCCTGATTCATCAGATTCCAGGAGTGAGGTTTTTATCTGTTCGATTTGTTTAGCGGGCTTTTTACTCACTGAACATATTTAGAAGTCTACACTTGTGTTAATATTACTTACATACAGCACGGGCAGCTAATGCAACCACCAGAACTGTCATTTATCATTCTCTGCTTGAATTGCTTTGAGATTTGTAGCCTGTACTGTGCCTTTTTTTATTGTTTCGCTTCTGAGATTATGTTGAATATCTGTCTGACCACTACCATTTAATGAAAGTTACACATAATGGAGCTATCTTAGTAAAGAAGAAACAGCTTCAGTGTTTGGTAGCTCTTTTTCTCAAAGGAACTTGTATGTAATACAATCACATTTAGACAGTTTTTCCCAAATATTATGAAATGATCTGAAATAATTACAAAATCAGTGAGGGCAATCCAGTGGCATTTCAAAGTTATGGAATTGCTTTTTAAATGGATGTTCAATGTAGTATCTTTGTTCCTACAGGCTGTAAGCACTGAGCTGAAACTAATGACAGTCAGTTACCAATGGCTTTACCTGACAAGTGAAGATTTACTTAATAGTGTAATAGAATTGGAGCCAGTGATATTTATCATTTTATCTTTCCCTTTGCAATCAGCAGTGGGTTTTCGTCAGTCTAGAAGACAGTATGTTCAAAGAGGGTAGATAACAGACTTATTTTCAGTTTTCCCAATAACTTCTGCTTGGTAAGTCACTTAACCTCTGTGTCTGAGTCTCACTAGCTGTTAAACAAAGATAATGATATTTTTCTTCTTTTGTAAATGACCCTTCTGGGCATATGACAGAGCAAAATAGCACTCCCATAAACATGGGTACAAGGTGTAAAAATTACAGAAACAATGGCTGTCAAATGAAAAGCAGTTTCAGGAATAAATCTAAATGGATGACAGAGGCATGAATGCACATAAGCACACAGAAAATTCAACTAACCATTTCTAGGGGAAAAATGAGTGTGATGTAGGCTTATCAGAACTGATTTGAACAGTGTGTGTAGTTACAGGAGGAAAAATCAGAGTTCACGGAAGGCTTAAGGCACCTGGGCTGCTGACTAGGGTAGCAATATGCAGAGAGTTGTGAACTGCTGGTTCTTCAGATGGGGACTGGAAGAACTGGTCCATCCCCATCTGCTACCTTCACAGGCTGCACCCTGCTAAGGGAGGGGTTGAAAAGTATGGAAAGGGACTGCTCCTCCTTCAGCAGTAACTTGGGATTGCCACCCTCATATAGGCAAAGTCATTCCCTCCAGCGTATTCCACAGCCTTTGGCATGGCTCTGGGAGCCTTAGCAGGATGAAATAAGTGGTAGATATAAATTGGTAGAAGGAAGTGGCTGCAGGAGGAAGGGAACAGCCAGGAAGATGAAGTCAGTGGAGCAGGGGAGGAAAGGGAATTCTGCAGGGGAGGAAAGGGAATCCTGCAGGGGTTGTTTTGACCACCCTTTTCCTACTTTCCTTCATTCCTTTTGTTTACTCCCATGTCACTTAATCTGCTATTGTAAGATTTTGCTGATTGGCTGAAAAGCCTTGAGACATCTCCAGGACAGTTAATGTGGGGATTAGTGATTAGTACGTAGAAATAAAAAACCCATAGATTTTATAAAATCAGGTGATGGAACAGACAAATTGAGGATTATGTTGTCCCTTAGGAACTGAATATACACTGCTGTTTTCTCAGTAGAAACTTCTTCTTTACAAGTATTAGTCAGACTTTGGAGCATTTTGAGTTACTAATTGTAGTTATCTGAGGAATAATGAACAGTAATTCACATTGTTTTATGTGTTGCACCTTGATGAGATTCAACAGGAATTTTATTTTTTAAGTGAGATTGGAGAGCATCTGCACAGTTCCCATCTGTGCTCTGAGTGAATGACTTGACAGCTGGGTTAGCTACATTTATGGAGAAAGGTGGAGCCTGCCCTCAAGGACTATTAGAATTTCAGAAGATGAAGTAATACTAGCACATATGTAAGAGAAACAGAATATATATTAACATCAGTGCTGAATATCCTTTTTCTCCAGCCTGTCAGAGCTTGCCAGCTGAAATGAATTACTTCAATGTATTTTAAGGACCATGATGGTTAGTGATTACCTGGTCTGCCCTCTTGAACAACATAGCCTATAGAATCTCCGCACAGTGATTTCTGCCTCGGGCTCTTAACTTCTGTTTGTGCTACATACACAACATCAGGAAAAATAAAATGCCTCCCAAATGCTGCTCCCCCGCTTCAAAGTTACTGGTGGGGGATTTCCCGCAAATTCATCAAGGAACTACAGTGTGGTAATAGTGGCTCACTAGGTGGCACTCTTACTTCTGAATCCATACTAAATTAAATCCCAGGCATCTATTTTAAGGTTTTTTAAGGCTTTTGTATTAAGTAAAACACTGGGTTCGGGGGAATATCTTATTCATAGTCCTCAAATTCCTTACTGCTTATAATTTCAAAGTATTATTTAGAAGAACTCAGTAATCTGGAAGTCCATTATCCTTTCACTCTTACATCTTTTTTTGCCGCATTCTCTGGCTTTTTTCAAACCTTTAATCATTTCCAATGAGTTAAAAATGTAGAACTCAGCTAGATTAAATTAGGCACATTTGGGCTGGGTAGTAGGCTTAAAAGAAAGGAATCTTGATTACCAAATGTTGCGTAACCTGTCTTTGAATGGAAGCACTTTGCATGTGGGAAGTATGGCCTAACTGCTAAAATGAATTAGACATGACCTAAATAATTGCTTACTGTTCTCTTCCAGAGTAGGGCACCTGAGGGCTGTAGCAATTGGCTTCTCTGTTACTGAGTGGGTTAAGATCTCTGCTTGGCCAAAGTCTCAGTCAAGGACTTCAGTTTGGACCAAGTGTACACTGTCCATCTGAAGAAGACTGTAACACCTAAAGTGGAGGGAAAATTTCTATTTCTAGTGAACCCTGCAGGGAAAGTGAAGTGTGGTGATGGTATTGCAGAATGATAATGTCCTCTGGGAGCATGTGCATTCAAGTGGCATCTGTATACAAAAATCTTACCCAGGTTTAGTTTGTATGAAAGCAAACTGATTGGTTCTCAGTTTGTAACTTAGTCTGTAAAACACTTTAGCAAATCTAAGGTAGGAAAAATACTGCAATTCCAACTTTGTAAGGAGCTGACTATATTAAACAGGTCATTCAGCAGTATCATTAGCATTATTTGCAAAAGTAAACACAGAAAGAGATAGGCTTTTTATCCTGTCATGTCACTAATATTAATTTTTTAAATTTGCAGCATTTCTCACAGAACTACTTAAATGTACATGTACAAGGTTGCAGTTGTTATATGGATTATTGTGACACTGTTTTAGGGCCATGCAAGCATATAAGAAAAGAAATAAGCAAGTCTGTGTACTTCCATTTTGGCTGACTGAAAGTACATCCACATGAGCAAATAGTGCAATTGGAGCAGATCAGAAAGAAAAGGAGATAAAGATAAGGACCCAATGCCCACATCATATTCATCTGCAGGCTGTTATGTTCCTTCAGACCATCTCTGTACTGCACTGAACACCAGTTCCTGGTTTGAATGCACTGTGCCTGTCACTTTGGGGCACAGCTTCTGTTTCAGTTTCACCTGAAAGCAATACAATTTGTATGCTCCAAGACTTCTCCACATCCTTACTCCAATATTAATGTAAGTAAAGACGATCAGAAATTGGCAATAAAACACACTCATGTTCTGAACTAAAATACTGATGCAAGAGCACCCAAGAGCACCCTGGGTATCTTCATTTTTAGTCCAGTGGTAGCATCCACAGGACAGAGCTGTGGGCTAATGGAAGAGTAGGTAGCCAATGTCTTTAGACTGACCCGAGTTGGTTTTGGTTTTTTTCTGGAAAAATCCTTTCCAGCAGGAACAATCTGGTCTTCTGAAGCTTAGTAGATTTGTTTTCCACTTTTCAATAATTTACTCTTACTTTAAAAGAAAACTTTTGATGATGAAACCACACTTTGTTATTCCAGTGCTTAAAAATATTTTCCATTAGAGAGTAATGTTGCATCATTTTTCTTAAGTTATAGTTGGTAATGAAATTCCAGACCACACTGTGTTTTCTATTTTGACATATATGTCTTTATAAATATAAATAGTTGCATATTCCCAATGACTGGCATTAGCTTCATGTATTTTTGCTGCCAGTTTTTTGCTTAATAAATGTCAATAGGTGACAACCATGTTTTGTAGATGTGCTTGTGCATTACAGTGATTTATTTGTTAGATATATCTGAACCTACAGCATGGCAGGACAGGAGCTTTGTTATAACAAGCCTGGCACTGCAGGGATTCAAGGTGACAGATACAGCTCAATACCACACACCCTGAGTCTTCTTAGAGACGTCTAAAACTTGTAACTGCTCATTTATAGCCCGCGAATTATATCAATGTTGACACATTGAATATATAATTTTTCTTTTGCCAAAAAAATAGTTTTGCTACAGTATACTTGAGCAGAATTGCAGTATCTTCTGGCAAAGCCATTTTAGGGTAGCCAAACCACTAATACAGGAGAATTAAGATGGTTTTCCAGTTAGAAAAACTGAATAAAAAACACACCTCCTTGTCAGATACAACACCTCATTTATAGATAAGCTGCTATTATTGGCCTGTGCCTTTATTTCTTCTTCCCTTAAAGGTAACTAATGGAACCCACTGGTACACTGAAGAACTTACTTTTTCTCCTTTTTTGGGTCAAGTTTTGTGCAGCTTTAGTTTTCTCTTTTCCTTTATTAGAGAGGGTGTTAGAGGTCTGACGTGGGTGCTATGTTTACTGCAAAGCTTGTGCACTTTTGATCTTTTTCACTGTAAAAACTGTGATGTTCTGTTTATAGAATGATAATGAAAAGCTTGCAGGATAGAGAACTATTTTATGCAAATTTTTTGCCTGTTTCATCCATTCTCACATTCAGTTCATAGATTCTTGTGGATAATTTTTCCCCAATGAGGTTGGGACTTCACAGTCTGCCTTCTTCAACAAGAAGTCTGCCTTTCAACAAGATCTTTTCAGAACAAAATTCTGATTAAAAGAAGAAAAAAAATCATGAGGACAGGAACCTGTATGATGAAACAAAAACATTCAACTGGTATCATTTAAGTAATTTCATTGCAATACTGAAACTAAATGGAACCTTCTTTCTTCTGTGCTCTATGCTTGCCTTCAAAACAATATTAGATATTAGATTAAACTCTCCCAGGCAGCCATTGTTTTATTCTGTCACAGAGTTCCTCATATAACTAGGCCATAGGGATGTCTCTAGTGAATGTTACTAGGATAGTAGGTCTTGAACTCAAAGAAACTCTAGGAATTGTAAATTAGGTTTCACACATATGAGACACTAAAATGAGAACCTGTTCAGAGCCTTGAACAAGATTTTATCTTGTGCATTTTGACTCCTTGGGCTCACCGGTGCGTTTTAAATGCAGCATGGGCTCAGACTAGTTCCCTGCTTGGAATGGTGTCCACATATTGGCTCAACCTGAGTTTCATAATGGCTTTTTTTTCCCTCAGTAACCTATTAGGGAGTAACAATATTCATGTGCCAAAGTGAAATCCCCCCAGAAAATTATTCTGACCTTCATGTTATCTCCCTCATCCTCTTATAGTGCTTTGATCAGTGGCCAAATAAGTAATGTTGACAAGTTGATCTTTCAGTTATTATCAATGCACATCTGAGTTAACAACCCATTAAGCAATTCACACATCCCAGAGCCCTGAGTGCTAACTCATGCAGATGTTACAACTGTCCATGTTCTGACCTTGTTTTATCGGCAAGGATTAGAGAGGCGTGCTTGTTCTAATGAAAGTTTATAATACTGAAGAACATAATAATAGTACCAGGAAGCAAAAGAAACATATCTCACTTAATTAAAGTATTTGCTATTAGTAACTAGTTCCTTTTTTAACTGGATCTCAAACTGCCCCTTGAGACAGCCTACTGTGAAAAAAAAATTTCCTTCTTTATGAGGAGTGCTTTAAGCCATGTTTTGAACTCAGCTGGGGAAAAAGAGAAGAATTATCTAAGAGCTATAATGAACCGTGGTAATTGAGATGTCACTTGTGCTAGGATTTATTAGGAATAAAGAACTAAGCAGAGATAATTATTATATTCTGTCATTGTGTAAGACTGCAATTTGCTTGTAAATGTTTTGTGCAGGTCTGCTAAAAATAGTGATCACTTTGTGTCAGATGAAAGGCCAGTCATGCTCACCTGTCCTGTCTCCAGCAGTGGTCAACAGTGGCTGTTCACACCAAGGGGAGAAGAGGGAAAGCATATCTGATCCTTTCCTGGAGTTCTGTCCCATTCTCCAGCAATTTCTGCCACTGAAAAGGGTTGGTAGATATTTAAAGCCTCTCGTGGCTCCTTCATGAACTTGTCCAGCCCAGGTGTAACTCCCATGACACCAGCATTTTCAGCATACTGTGACATAGATTCTGCATATTATACCGTAATGGTTTTGGCTGAAATAGAGTTAATTTTCTTTCTAGGAGATCATATGATGCTCTGTTTTGGATTTGTCATCAAAACAGTGCTGATCAGCATCAAGGCATTTTCTACTTCTCACACTGCCTCATCAGTGAGTAGAGTGGAAGTTGGCAGGAGGTTAGGAGGGGACATAGCCAGGGTAGCTGACCACAAAAGACCAAAGGAATATCCCATACCATATGGTCGTGTGCTTAGCAATAAATGCTGTGAGGAGAAAGAAAGAGGAAGTGTGGATATTTGGAGTTATGGCACTTGTCTTTCCAAGTAATTGCTACGTGTGATGAAACCCTAGAAATGGCTGAACACCTGCTTGTCTGCCCATGGGAAATAGGGAATGAATTCTTCATCTTTCTTTATCCACATCCCTTTTATTTATTAATCTATATTTATGTCAACCCATGAGTTCCCTCATTTTTACCCTTCTGATTCTCTTTCTCATCCCAGTGTGGAGGTGTGAGTGAGCAGCTGTGTGGTGCTTAGCTGCCTACTGGGGTTTAACCATGACATATACCATATAACTATACATTGAGTGAAGAAACACTGCTTTTCAATTTGCCTCAGCCTACTGTCTGATGGAGTCATTTGTTGTCCCCTAGTTCTTAAATGGGAAGAAAGAGTGAATAATTGATTAGAATTTTTGTCTTTTTTGCAGGCTGAGTACTTATATCGTAAGACTTTATGGGAGACTTCGTAGGATCATCCTTGGATCATCCTTGTTCCCTTGAAACCTTTGAAGATCTACTAAATCCATTTGGCTATGAGGTATTTCCACAAAACACTACAGATATGGGTACCCTGTGAAGTTGGTAATGGCATAATGTTATATTCCCTCTTCTTCTTAACAATCTCAATCCTTTCTCCACTGAAACTCACTCAACAGACAGAGTGGTGTCTGAAGTCTTAATGCAGGCCATGCTGAGGATGCTGGACTTGAAGACTGGAAGGGATGTCTGCTTGGGTGGTTGAGTCTAGGATGTTGCTTGAGTAATCAGTTATGCAGATTCATAAAATTATGCAGATTCATAAAATTATACAGATCATCTGTTGCTATAGCATCACCTGATGCTATCCTGCCAAGGCCATGTAATCCTCTCCAACAGTATTTAACAAACATACGGCTGAAAATAAAACCAAAAAATCCATAATCATGTGGTGACATTGAAAGAAACACAGAAAAGAACAAAACTGGTACATCCTACTACAACGTGATTGAGAAGGGTTATGGGTGCCCCTAGTCAGGCTGAACCAACCAACTTATAAACATAATTACTTAACTAATTAGCTTAATTTTCTGTTTCTTGTCATTCCAATTTTGTCACGCAATCATTTCTATATGCCACCCAAGCATAATTCTAAAGCATTTTAGATTCATTTCTCATGCTATCTATCTTGGAAGCTGCCCTAGAAATTAATTTCTTAGTGGCCAGAAGCTTTATTCCAACTTTCTGTCATAGATATGCTTTCTGCTAATTATTATTTCTCCTTAATTTAATCTGGGAGACATTTAATTTTTTTTTCAATATACTTGGCTGGACCTATGGTGAAAATTTACCCTCAGACAATTTAAAATGTTAAAAATATTCCATGTTTTCTCCATTTCAGATTGTAATTCTGGTTGGGTAAGTATTTTAACAATTTGGTTAGCAGTGAAGTTTAAAGTTTAAGCACTTTAATACGAACATATTAAGGAAAAATATACCTTTTTTGGTACATATAGATGATGGAAGATGTATTTTATAGAAAAATTCCCAAACCCAGAACAATTTGACCAAATGCTAAGACCAAATATGTGGAAAATCCACTGCTAAAAGATTTTCAGAAAATTGAGTAATAGAAGAATATTGGTTTAGACCTCTTAAAAGAATTATTAGTTACTGGCCAACCTTATAATATGGATAAAATTACAATTTTCCTAGTCAAGATTTTTGTGGGTTTGATAACTATGATTTCTTAACAAAAAATCCCATGTTTTTGAATCAACGAGATGGTTTAAAAAAGTCTGAATTTCAAACACTGGCAGAAGACTAATGAATGCACTGGAGAAACAAACAGATTGGTCTGAATATTTTTCAAGCTTAGGTAGTGAAATTCTTTGATCAAAGACTTTCAACTATGTCATAGTGCAAGTCAAAGTTTCTCAAGTGTTACGTGAATCTAAGGAATTTCTATTGTTTTCAAAGGATAATTTTTGCAGGCTCGCTTTGAAGTGAGGAAAACACAATGAGGCCTATAAGTAGGTAATCTGTAGAAAACAAACCAGTTATAAAATCACATAAAGCCACTTTTGTTCATTGATAAGCGTGTGAATATAGGATTTTACACTGAAGTAAGAGTATTTGTGTATTAAAATATATGCAAAAGTGTCTAACTTCGCAGACATAATCAGGAAGTAAATAAGTGAAAATAGAATGCTTCAAAACAGAAATCAGTGTTGCCTTTTCCTTGGGTAGACAACTGCTGGTAATGGCTGGTCCAGTGTCAGTATGTCCTGATACAGCATCAAATTGAACTGACATAAGAGCTGTTACTTCAGTACATAACAAAATTTAAAAACCTGTTCAGAAATTTTCAGGTTCTGTTTCAACATAACCAATAATTTTGATTTCAGCTTGCCAGAGTATGCCGTATTCCAAATCTCACTCTTAAGTGTATAATATTGAAGTCACTTACAAAGAATTTGTTCTCTTTCCAGATGGTACTAGATAATGCAGCTAGATATGAACTACAGTAGTAGATGTACACAAATAAGTAAAGGCTAACACAGATTTGTTCTCAGATAAACATAATGAATTGTTGCAGAACCATTGTGATTACTATACTGTAACTTTTTCTGATACTTATAGGAACTTAGCAATTGCCTGGACTTCACCTAAATTTCAGTTTATTGTATGATAGTGTCTGATAAGTTAGGAATAAAGTTTGCTGTGTAGGAGTGAATTTAACTATATGTACGCTGAAACACAGAATTTAATGTATTACTGTTAATCTGTAAATGTTATAACATTTCACTGGTTACCACTCAAAATAAAAAGAGGGTACTACTGTCAAGTTAAAATGCTTGATCTGTTTTTCAGAAAAAAATTCTTTTTTCTTCTTGGAGTACAAAAAGAAACTCCACAGAACAGGATGCCCCTAATTTACTGTGATATGTTATAAAAAATAATGTGTGATAGATCCATATCAGGAATTGGATTCTAGCTTCTGAAGAGAGGCATTTGCAATATGTGTACCTCTTGACCAGACAATGTTAATGATGCCTTGATAAGAGATAGTTTTGAATCTTTTAGTATGAAAAAGTTCAGAGTGTTCCTTATTTCTGCTGAAATAAGTCCTTCACTACGTCATAGCTTTAACAAGAAAGAGCAAAATATTCATGTTTTGTGCTTTCCTGCATTTTTACCTCTGTGCTATTCGGAGCTCTTCTTCCTAAACACTACCTCTCTCCTATTCCTAAAGTATCCCACCCAGGTCTACCTTATTTTCGGTCTGAGAACTAAGAAATAGAAATGAATTGTCTTGCATGACCTAAGCATATGGACTGTATAGAAGAAGGGGGAGGTGCACTCATCTCTGCAAAAAATGTCCCCTGGCATCCCTGCCCCTACTAGCCCTCACATGATCTCCTATAAAAAAGTCCCTCCCCTCTTCCAGTGATGTACTTTCTTTACGCTATGTCCTTCTGCCCGAATGTCTCCATTTTCTGTGACCTCACAGCCCACTTTTGGGCACAAGGCCCTATGATTGGTAGGACGAGAGGTGAACCTCCCGTTCACCCAGAGGTGCCTCACAACATCCCCCCTCCCACCGTATACACGGGGGCCACCATTTTGTTCAGCAGCCATTTTATGGCAGAGAGCTGCCATTTTGTATGACACTGTAACGCATAATGGGTTCGGATGGCCCTGCCACTGGCTGATGGCTTTTTGTGACAGTGTGATACCCCCTGTGATCTCAGGCAGTGCCAGGATTGGCCATCAGGACAAACTTCCTTGTCTGTCTGCAATGTAATGATGTTGTGTCATCACCATTCTCCTTTCACTAAATACACTGGGCTGCAGCATTGTTCCAGCTGATGTTTTATGGCAGAGAGCTGCCATTTCTGGAAAGGTCATGACCTGTGACTGGCTGCCTATATGGATCACAAATGCCTATAAGAGAAAAATGCACATTTATAAATATATTTTTATTTCTCTATATAAGTTTAAATATAAAAGAGTGTAGATACATGTATAAAGATAGGTATTAGTTATTTAGACTTGCACTACATGTGTGTATATATAGTATATATACATACACGTGAAGTTACAGACATTAAAACATATGTACCTGTAAATGTAGGTATATAATGTACAAAATCTCCTTTAAGAATATCTAATGAAATTAATAAGAAAATGTAATGTAAAATTAATGTAAAATCTTAAAGTCTAACTGAAAGAAAATATATAAAAGGTATAAAGCAGGTGTGACGCCTCTCATTTTACAAGGCTGGTGAAAAAACTCTGACATGTTGGGACGGGAAAGTTTATGAGAGAGGTGGGGGGTGGCATCAGAAGGGTGGATGGCCACAAGCACTTTGGCACACACCAAAAGCTATGCAGCCATAGTCCAGCACAGAATCCCTGTGCAAACCCTGTCACATGCAAAGCAGAGACGTGCAGTAAACTGGTCCAAGAGGTCCTGCATCGAGCCCCAGACCACTGCTAGGATGGCCATGCAATAGGGTGGGCTTTGGGGCTTTGCATCTTGCTGTAAGATACAAGAAACTCTATCTGTGAAAATGGAAATTCTCAGCTTCAGGAGAGAAAGTATATGAGGACAATAAGGAAAAACTGAAAAGAGATTCCTGAAATTCCCAAGGGAACTAGGAAATAAATAACCAGTGGGTCTGTGAATCAGAAACTGGTATTTTGAGGTAAGTTTCACACAGAGATGGCATGTGGTGGTAGTGGGGTGAGCTCCCTTTCCCCATGGCTGTGGGGAGTTCACATCTACCTGTAGAGTCATTACAGATTGCAGGTTGGTACTATATGTGTTTCTTTATCTTCAAGAAAATTAGCTTCTAGAGAGTTTCAAAAACTCCAGCTAAGTGTGACTGAGGTATGCCACAGTCTATTCACCTTCCTGTCTGAGCCTAAGGCAATCAAAGGAAGGAGAACAGATGCAGAAGAGACAGCAGTCTTTGAGGAAAAAAAGGAAAAAAGTTGGAGAAGCCTGACAAGAAACCAACTGCCTCCATTTGTGCATGACTTAAATTGCTGGTTCAGTGTTTCTTTTCTTACATGTGTGTACTAGCTGCTGTTTGGTGAACATGTCTGTGCCACTACTTCTGTTAAAATCAACTATGCCCCTAGGAAGGTGGGAAGCTTTGGGGGCATAAATCCTCTGTTAGAAGCTGCTAAAAGCCAAACAGAAATAGCCTGAACAGAAGCCAAGAGGAAACTTGAATGCTTACAGCTTACACAAGGCTGCAAAAAGGCACTTTAAAAGGGAAAAAGGATTAGAGGTGAATAAAACATTGAGTTCTTCCTGTAAATATTGATGTTTTTCATATATTTAGAACTACTGAAACTGTGTGCTTGAATAATATGATTATTTTTCCTTTTGTTTCTTCACATTTTAATGATCACATTAAAATGTCACTGTTTAAATCTTTACGGTGAATATTTTTATTATTTTATAAGATTTATTTGAGGTGATTTTGGTCTGGAAGACTTGGGTAAAACCCAAACATAATAATAACTTCACTGTTCTGATGAAAACAGTTATTACAACACATGGTTCTCCAGCAATGTGGGAAGATGACAGAGGATAAAAAGACAATGGTATGGAAATTGTACGGAAAAATACTGTTGCTACTCTCTAGATGGCACATGGTCAGCATGTCTGACCTCCCACACACAATGGAATCTCAGGAGTCTACATGGAAGGTGGAGCAGGGTGGAGACACTGCGGCCAGGCTCTGTTGAAACCCTTGCAGAGGAGGGAACTCAGTGGTACTTTCTAGGTGATAAGCCCCACAGCAGCTGAAAACCAAGGGAGATGAAGGAAAACGTCCTGCTCTTGAATCAGCAGCCATGGTGAAATCACTCTCTTTGGACTGACGCATGTCTCCATCCCAAAGTTATCTCAGGTACTGCTCAGAGACACCCACTCCCAAGGTGAGTATCCCTCACTGAGTAAGAGGTATGACCAAAGTCCCTGAAGCTCCAACTAAACATAAAGAAATAGTATAAAAGTGAGTTAAAAATGGGGAGAAGTGAGAGAGAGGACTCTACTGTAACTTCAGGGATCAGCTGATGGGCTGAACCGGTCTTCTCCCCCACAAGGAGGCCTATTGGGTAAGAACCATTCTCTATGCATGCTGAGTGATTATCTAGAACTAGCTTTTGTTGAGGATTAGAGCTTGTTAGTACATTGCTTTGAATCAATACATTGATTTAAATATATTTTTACAATGTGATACTATCATTGGCAATTCTCAAAACTTAACCCGTCACAATTTTATTAATAAAGAGTGCTATGCTGTAAACTGTTACTGTGAATCCTTCAAAGGCACTGACAGTCACCAGCAGTGGGCAGAGGTGTGGAGACCCAAGAGGAGGTTTCTCTGTTTGGTGTGTGACCCTGAACAAGTCAGTCAAACTGCCCTCAGAACAAGTGAACTGCTCGGTGAAGGGTCCCCATAATGGGACACTGACAGACTGGTCAGGTACAGGGGTCATGGCTTTCCTGGGGCACCAACAGACTAATCAGCACTAAGGGTTTGAGTAAATCTCCCCTTTTCACATGAAAAGCACGTACTTTAGCACGTATTCTTTACTTTCATTCATACTCCTGATTTTGGAAGAAATATAAATTAATAAACTTTCAAACTATTCCACACTTTAAACTTCCTATGTGAGATTTCAGTTGGTTTGCAATTTAACATTCAGTGCTTTTTCCTTCCTTAGCATTTTGTGTTCTAGGACAAGTAACGAAGTACTAATTTCTTCCTCAGCAAATAAGGAAATCCTGTCTGGCAGAAGGAAGAACTGTGGCTGAAGACAAGACAGAAATAAGAAGCTTTACATTCATTCTGCCACTCTGGTGTGTCTGCCCAGGAACGATGTTTTCCTTTACTTGGGTATCTGATTCAAAAGATTCTATTAAGATACAACAATTCTGAAAACTGGATGTTCCTTTTGTCTAACAAATATCTCTGCTATTAAGCTTTCTTCTAGGCTGTAAGGGTACAAGAGATACACTAAGGACTTTCAGAAGCCTTTGGAACACCTTTTAACTATATATTTATTTTACCTTTGTGCGGACTACAGTTTCTGGAATTGGATGACATCTCAGTACTGCTATGGAAGACAACAATTTTAACCAATACAAAGGCATGGAGAGATTGCTCTATCACTCTTTAGTGATTTAATTTAAGTACCTTTCAAGGCTTGCAGTCTTACATTTTTACTGTTTTTATGACCATACTAATGGTTCGGACACAAATTTCCAGATTATCTTGTCTGATGTTTAAATATTTAAATAGTTTCTTTTTTTCATATTATGAAATATCTTTTCTCCAGCTGAACAGTAGCAACAGAATGTAAGACAAAAGATACAAACTGCACGAATTTTGAAGTTGTTTCAATGCTTGCTGTGGTATGAAATGCTCTGTGGTAGTGTCATGTGGAAAAAGAATTTTACTTATTCATATGAATTAATTTAAAATGCCTGCCTGATTCTTGCAAAACATTTTTCCCCTTGGCATCCTGAACTTCTCATTAAAGGGATCTGTGAACTAAACTTTGTATTTACTATCTGCCAGTGGTAAAATGCTGCTAATCTGAGGAAACAGCCAGCTGCCACTCCTAACTAGAAATGTTGCATATGGAACTTGGGTCAAGATCTTTATCTGAGTTCAAGTGACATCTCTCCTGAAACCAATAAAGGTCTGATGAGCCAGTAAAGCAGACCTTGACAAATATGTAGCAGGGCTGTCAGTGAAAGGGTATTATGACAACTCACAGGAGGAATATTTAGAATATTATTTAAAAATTAAAGAAATACTTATTTTGTTACTCAACAGACTTTTTTCAGTTTGTTCTATCAATGGTAAACTTTTTTCCAATTTGTCTTGTATAAAGGAGGATGATATAATATGGGAAATAGAAATTAATAAAATAAAGGAGAAAGCCCACCATAAAGCTTACCAGACTCAAATAAAATAGGGATAAAATATGACACTGGATGAGATTAGATATTACAGAAAAAAACAACTGCATACAAAGAAGTGAACTGTTTTCTTCTCTTGAAATTCCGAGACAGGAAAGTGGAACATTTACTACAGCTAAAAAACTTCAGTGGGAAAAAAAAAGGTGGAAAATTTACTAAGGCTGAAATACTGAGGGACAGTACTAGAAGCTTCGGAGCATCAGAGGAAAGCTCATGAATCTTAAAAGACAGCTGTCATTTTATTGTGAGCAGTACCAAAGTGCCTGCAATGTATTAGAAAACATTAGCACCCAGGAATCTCCTAGGCCTATGGAAAAAATCATCGAAAACATTTACATTTATACGAACTGAGAGTAAATGTGAACAGGTGGGTGAAAATGCCCCTGGACCTGCTCCTCTGCTGGCCATGAGGGAGATGTGGGGACTGTGAGACAATTACATGAAGACACAATGGCTGTCAGAGCTTAGAAATGGCTCAACATAAACATAAATGGCTCAACAACCATAAACGGCTCAGAGCCGTAAACTGGTACCTGTGCATATAGGGAAGGGGCATCCCATGCTGGCATACTCCTGGATAAGTGGGAAGGGGCAGTTGGTCCTGCTGGACAAACTACATGAGATTCTGATCATGTGGATAGTGAGATTTTACTCAATAGAGACCCCCAGAGACAGAAACGGGTGGGGTTTCATTGGAGGCTATGTAACTGGAAGAGGGTAAAGCCTTCTGGGACAAAGGCGGGGCCATGTAATAGTAAGAGGGGCAGGGTTTTCCCAGGAAGTTGGCTGTGTGGCACACATCACTGCATATCTGGGAGCAGTCTTGCTCTGCTGAAGCTGTCCATGTGCCATTTGGTGGGGCTGCCTTTGGGGAATTATTGCCAGTAGCTAGCTAACAGGCATAGGAAATAGAGGCTGAAGTTTTCTTCTCTCTGGTGTATGTGAGATTTGTTCTCTCTCTTCAGCTACAGAGTTTCATAAAACTTGTAGTAATTTAGTGGTGTGATTACTTCTAAACTTGAAGGTTTGACTGAAACGGACACATTTACTCACACCCTTTCCTGGCAGATGCACAGAGTGGAGACTGACAGAACAACTGTCTGTATTGTTTGGCATTGGGGCTAGCAGAGGTTTAGATATGAAGAGACAGAGGTGAGTACCTTCTGAAGGTCACCTGATTGTGTGAATGAACCAAATATAAACTAATGTGGGAAATAGTGCAGAGACAGTGAAAATGGACAAAGCACATAGCTGGACTGAATTCAGTTTATAATTTCTGTTAACACTGGATAACTAGATGTTTTGCAGCAATTAGCTAAGGCTATATCCTTCTCTAGCTCTAGATCCATCAGAAGCTGTCTCATGGAGGTGGGATTAATCATAGAATCACTCAGGTTAGAAAAGACCTTTAAGATCATCATATCCATTAATGCAGCACTGCCACGTCCACCACTAAATTGTGTCACTAAGTGCCATATCTACAAGTCTTTTTAATACCTCCAGGGTTGGTGGCACTGCCACTTCCCTGGGCAACCTGTTGTAGTGCTTGACAATCATTCCGGCATGTTCCAAGTGAAACGTTAACAATTCTTGCACTCAATAGTAATGTTTCAGGACACTCCTTTACCACTCCAGGAAACATTTTCACAGCTTCTGCTCCTCATCCGTGTTTTCTGTGGGTGTCCAGACAGGTTACAAACTGCAGGAGCCATACATAAAACTGACTTTATACATGATAGATTTAGGGCAGTTAAGCAGGTCACTGGTGTGTATAAGGAAAAACTGAAGCAGAGAAGCTTGTTCGTACTTGGAGTCTTCAACAAAGTATAAGGAATATCAGAAATGAGAAAGAAGCTGAGGACCTCCTGGCTGCCAGCCCTATGCATGTCCCTCTGATTGGAATAGAGAATTATTTTTTCTCTTCAGCGGCACATTAAATAATGTATTGTGCTATCTTTTAGCCCAGCTCCTGTATTGACATTGTTCCATTTCGTTTTGCAACGAAAAGTCAGTCAGTTATTTCTGTCTGCATTGTATATTTGCAAGTGAAATGAGCAGACTTATATGTCACAGATGATTGAATGGGTAACTGTCCTGGAGGATTTTAGTAAGACCTTAGGAATACGATAGCACAAAATGCATTGAAGCTGGCAAAGATGAAAGATGCAGCCTCCTCTTTTTGCTCTCCACGTCCATGTAGCTTGTACCAGCTACTTCCATTATATTTAGGGCGTCATGTACTGCTCTCCAGCAGGACTGCCTTCGGTTTTTGTTTTCTGCTTTCAGGAATTCACATTTTATCTCTCTAATAGACTGGAGATAGTGGTAGAATAGTGAACTCATCATGCTAGAAAACACAAACAGGATCCTCAGCTTTGGTCCCGACTTTTGAAAACAGATGTCTTCTCTAAAGTGGCATAACCATTGTTATCTACCAGGTTGCTAATGCTAAGAAGTAATCACATTTTACCTTGAAACTGGTGCTTGAAGTGGATTTTCAATGTCCTTTCTTTCTTGTCAAACCATTCAGAGTTAATATTGAGTCCTGATTGTCCAAGAGGGGGATATGCATATCTGTATTTTGGAAATTATGGGGTATAGATTAAGTCCTTCTAACCTTTTTGTCTTCTTTTGCACCATTGGTGCAGTTGCAGTAGAAAGGACTTGGCTTTGTGCTTCTAAGTTCCCAGGTTCTCCAGGGATGAACACCAGCGTGAAGAGAAGTTCTCGGCCACCAGCAGCAAGCCACAGGCAGCCAAATGCCTGCAGCTGCTCAGCTGCTGCTCCACCTGTCAGCTTCTCTATGGATGGAGCAAAAGTTGTCAGTTCAGCATGAAAGAAAAAGCAAAGGCAGAGCTGGCTGTATACTAAACTGATTGCTTTTGAACACTGATGAGCTGTGCTGGAATCAGTTTTTGTTTCTAATAAGACACAGAGGTTCCCTGTTTGCCTTTTCATATTCCCTGTGACTGAAAACCAAGGCTTCATTAAGACAGAAGATCCACTGATTCCTTGTGGGTGTGAGAACAGATTTTGTGATTCATTTTGTGTGTTGCTGTGCCTATCCAATCTGTCTTTAGTTTGCCTGGATACTTAAGTGATACCGTGTTTATCACTACAGTCTGAACAAACCCCAGGAAAAAGCAATCAAAGTAAAGGCTTAAGAATAGTAGGAGAGAGAATGGAAAATGTCTCTTTTTCATGCAGATGTTAGTTTACTGACAGTAACAATTTTTAATCTTTTGTGAGGCCATTGCCATCTGGCATTTATTATTTTCTTTACAGATTCTGATCATTGTGACGTAAGGATATCTATGCTGAGGACAGCTGTGTAGTGAAGAGATATGCAGTATAAGCCTATTAGGATACTTGAAGAATTTTGTTGGTATAAAACTCTCCAGATCAGATTATCTTTTATGGAAATCTATGCTGCCAGGATTAGACTTCTTTCAGTAAGTTGTCTTTTTATTGCAATTTGCTAAGCTTTGGTTTTCAACTTTTTTTAAAGCCTTAGTTTCCGTGGAAAAATGCTTGAATAGAAATGCTACAGATCAACACACACACACAAAAAGAAATAGAAGAACCCTACATTTGAAGCCATTTCTGTAGGGTTTATTGAGATCAAATTCATGAGTTTTCTAGCTGAAGTTGATAATCACTGAGCATAAAACTGGGCAAGCTCAAAATTTATTCTATATTTATGCAATGTGTGTAAATAAGACACTCAGAAATGCAGTACTGTGTGTGGTGTAGTTGAGATTACCCAGTAAGTGGAATATGTATGTACATATATTGTGTAGTAGTATGTCTGTTTTGGGGTTGTGTTATGGCTCTGGTGTACTGAGGCTTTCAGCGCACAGATGTACAACATGCTGTTGCCTTCTGTCAAACAGATGTTAGTGATGTGGTAGTAAATGTAGTAACAAGTGCAAGATTCTTTGTCACTTGATCAAAAAAGCAAGATCCACGGGAAAGAATGATGAAGATAAGGAATCTAGGAGTTAATCCTCTGAATTTGGCAGGATGGCATAACCGAAATGAGAAATACTGTCTCTGCTCTGGATAGCTGTGAAATTCTGCATTGCTACGTTGTGGAAGACAGAATAAACTAAAATTATTATACAGGTTCTGGGTTTGAACTCTTCAAATGTTTCGATTCCATTTTTTCTACCAAGGAAGCGTAGCATCAAGTGAGTATCATAAGTTCATCAAATTGGCCCTTGTGACTCTTACTACACAGAAACAATTTTGCAATGTCAATAATAATGTCAATCAAGAAGTTCTTTTCCTCAAATAACTTATGTTAAAAGAGATGTAAAAGCAAGGAAGTGTGGTTGTCATCCACTATGACATGGTGTGCTAACAAGCAGCAGGCTACCTTTAAACAATGCTGTAGGGTTACCATTAGCCTTCTTAACTTAAAAAGCCAGTATACTCTTAAAAGATTGAGCCAGTGTAGAGTGAAACAATGAAAATAAGTGATGCAGTTCACAACTATTCAATGTGGAGGAAGTGTTCACAAAAAACAATCTCTCTGGATTAACTATACCCAGTAATGAAGCATGTGCTACTGGAGTGTCTTAAACAATTAAGAACATTGATATGCATGAAATTATTCAAAATGGCTCAACATCCTATGAATAAATATGATGTGGCAGAGGATACTGGTAATTGTGCAAGTGTTATGAACAGCTTAGTGTCACTGTTCAGAACTGTAAAACACATTTGGAAAAGTTACTAGTAATCATGTTCCTGTTTACCCCTACTGCATATTGATTAACTTCTAAATCATATGCTCTGGAGCAAAAACATATATTTCCTTTTTTAAAATTTTATTTTATGCATAGTATTTTCTTTGTCCTGTGGAAATAATTAGAATATGTGGTGACTGAAATAAAACAAAAGGCAGATGTGTATATGAAAAATGTGATTTGTTTTTCAGGCTGTTCTTTAACTACACAACATCAACATCAGAAGTAGCACTCTTCCCCCATCCTCCTAAGGTTTCATACCATATTTCAGTGTTTGTAAGAAATTTCTGTGAAATTTCAGTCAGCTATTCCCGTAAAAACTGTACCAGGAAGAAAATTCTTGCTACAGTTCAAAGTAAAATGCTATTATTGCCCAATGTATCTTGCTAAAGAAATTATATTGGCAGGATACGTGCCCTATTGTATCAGCTCCTTTGTGTGAGTCAGAACAGAAGTCCCCTATCTCTCCAAAATTGAGGTAATTTGAAGCACCAGTGTCAAATCAATTGCCAGTACTTCACAGCTTCTCTCTGGACCACCTTAGGATAGTGCTGTACTTGGAGTTCTGACTTTCGTAGCTGGGTTCCATTGTTTATCCTGGAATTTTAGTTTGTTTTATACATCTTTTTTCCAAGCAGTTTACTTTTTCTGCCCTTCATTATGTTTTGGGCCTGAAAATCTTTTTTGAAACTTTCAACCAAAAAACTGAACTCCTTATCATTGCCCCTGGAAATAGTTCACCAGTTTGGGCCCAGCACTGTAGATCAATGACCTCAGTCAGTGTTCCCAGTGATGACATTATGTCTATACACAGTCATTCAGTGGCCTTGATGTTTTCTTGCTAGCCTCCATACTTGTCAGTTGTCTAGACACACGCCTTCAAAATGGGTTCTGTGCATGAAACATAGCATGTGTTCTCCCTACAGCTTGTATATCTGAACTTGAAACAACACCCGATTCTAGGAAAAGAAGGGATTACTTTACTGTGTTTTTCAGTCCTGGAGGCTTCACTTCAAGTTACCTGAGGAAAGAGATTAATTTTATAACTTCTGAGCTCTGTGCACAAACTTTTTCTGGAGTTGGGCTATTCTCTGTTTGCAGTATCTGCAAGGTGCTTTTTCAAAGCAGATCCTGATGTCAATGTAAAATTGCACTCTTACATCTCTACCTGAAAAACTGCGTTTGAAATACAGAAGATTTCAGGACATGAATGGTAACGCATCTGTCCCTCAGACTAGTTTTCTGTCAGCTGGTGTAAAACTAGCCCTCGGGTACTGCTCTTAAAGTTGGTTTCAGAGCAGGGCTACAAAATCACAATGGCAATTTAGTTAATGTCATGAATATAGTTGAAATAGTAGTCTTTGAATCTTTAAATTGCTTCTGAAAGAGAAACCATGAGGCATCATAGGTATTCTGTTGTGGCTGATACTACAAGAGCTGTACAAGTGAAAATGGTTTTAATAAGAAGGGAGGGAGGGGAAATAGGGGTAAGCTTGCTAGGGAAAAGAGGCTCTAAACTCCATTAGTAATGCTGCATCTTTCATCTTGCTGCAGAAGACGTTTTAGGGCATGGGTTATAAATTATGGTATAATCTACAAATTATGCTCTATAAACACATAATATAAACTACAGTGTGTAGAACTATAGGACAACTTCTTGTGGAGCTAAAATTGATCCACTTTTCACTTCATTTTATGGAGTATAATTTTCTGCTGATATCCAAGAATAGTGAAGATGTTTTGAAATCATGAAAGGAATCAATATGAATTAGGTAGTTATCTGCAATAACACCAGAATTTGGCCCTAGATTACCTTGTTTGTATTTCCTTTGTAATGCAAATAGGGAAAACAAAAAATTGTGAAGGTGCAATTGTTCCTAGGTATCGTTTTGTAGTAATACTAGCTCTAGTCCTAAATTTGTAATCATTATTCCATAAGAGTTCTTGTGAAGAAAAGAGAGCAATCTTTTACCTTAAAAGAAGAGAAGATGTGCCTGTGAAAACTGATCGATGTGTAAAAAGGAGACTTTGTAATTTTTAACTTTATAAACTCTGGCTGTATTGTAGACACTGAGTTGGTCCCATTATTAATTCACTTACCTATTCAAACTCCAGCTTTTATTTGCTTTGATAGAATTCTTTAGTTAAGATTTATAATTGGAGAGACAGACGATTCCTTAGACTAAATAAGCTTTGATTATTATTGGTGGCTAATTTGATTTACAACCAGTTCAATACTGAGAGTCAGTGCCCTGATGTATTTCTAGTTTAATTTAATATTTATAGGGAATAGGGCTGTAAGGAGCTTCAAAAGGTCTTCTAGTTCAACACCCTGTGTCAAAACAGGAACAGTATATCCATGTCGTTAATAGTCACTTAGCTGTGATGTAATATTTTCTTTATTTCTCATTGTTGTGTTAAAAAGTGTACAACTTGCATTAAATCGTAGTACTTGTAACAAACCACATCCATTTAGCCTTTTGTATTTCAAGAAGTCAGTCTAAAACCTGAACTGCTCTCCTGCCCTTCTTGCCTTCTGCTGCTAATTGTAGGAGTGGTTTTAGGGGAGAAAAAGACAAACCCCAAACTGCTTATAATTCTCGCTATCTTCAGAAAAATAGAATCATCAAAATAAATCAGATACCCTCTCATCTAATCTCCTACCTTTAAAACAGAAGTATGGATAGCCTCCTTCTTAGAATAGGCTGTCAGGGTATCTTTGCTCAAATTATCCCATTTTGTTATCAAGGCCACTCTTATTTTCATTCATTCTTATTTTGCCTGTTTAAATTCTGTTGGTGTCTGTGTTGCAGGTAAATTGATGAGGGCAGTGCCAATGTAGTGCCTTTATAGGGTGCTCAGTGACTGCACTGGTTTGGGAACTGCAGGGGATTTTTGCAGGTAGTTTAGAGGCATTATCTTGCCACTGTACATGTTATAGGCTTATATGCTGTTTATATGCTGCACCACAAGTGCTTCAGAAGAAGAGGAGGTAGAACACAGTCTCAAATAACCTTGATATTTGAACTCAGAGTAAAATTCTTTTGGAGACCCTTGAGCTGCACTTCATCAAGGTGAAACACAAGGTATTTATATGACGTTTTCTGTGCGTTCACCTTTTAATTTTACATCAAGAACAGAAGTTGGTTTAGAGTATGAGATTAAAAATGGAGCAAGAATTTATGAAGCTCATGAAAATCACTGAGCGGATAATCTTTAGCTACAACAAAGAATTACAACCCAAAGAATTCCAGTGGACAGCACTTTATCAACAGCAGTGGCTGTTTCTTTTTAAAGAGTCTGTTTAACAGAACATTTTCTGTTCCGTGTTTCTTTATCACAGATTTAGAGATAGTCTAACAAAAAAAGATGTATTCTTCCTTTGTTACACGCATGGAGATAATTAAACTGGTGACAATAGAAGGGCTTTGCAACACTTATGGGCAGTGGGTTTGCATCTGGTTGATACACACTAATAAACAAACTTAAGTTATTCATGGAACTTATGCAATAAATGAGCTTTTGGTTATGACAAGGAATTGTGCTTCACCCAATGATGTGGAGACTCAGCACAAGCTGTGATTATAAATGTCCAGGCTGTCCTTCATACTTTGTCGTGTACTCAAGGGATTGACTAAGGTTTCCTATCAGACTTGTGATCTTCATAGCTTGATGCATCCCAGCTGCATAACATCTAAGAAGTCCTATTATTCTCATTAATTTCATACATATGATTTAATCTATATTATGCTATCAACTATGAGATGCCACTGCTTTGACCTTGTGAGTATTACATTGCCACAAAAATTTTCTGATGTGTAGATTTTGAAGGTTTATATTCAAGGTATGATCTGACAAGGAGAGGTTTTAATGGCTGTCTCTGAAGATGCAAGAAGAGCTGTTGTCATTACCATTATTTTATTTATTAATTTAAAAAAATTAAATGGGTGTTGTTTTTTTTTTTTCTGGCAATGTTTCACAGAAGTATATGGATTATAAAAAATGATAAGGAAATGATCCAGGGTCTCAAGAAAATGAAGACTTGGAAAGGTTTCTTTTTGAAGTGTGATTGATTCCTATTTTTGTAGCTTCTTGCATGAAAGATGCAGAGCATTAGAGGTTTACACTTTCAAAGTTATAGGAAATTCTGTATTAATATCTACACTTCTAAGATTTATTATGAAGATACAGGTATTATTTGTCAATCATGACTGTTAAAGATGGATGTTTGACTAATTCTAACTCAAAATGACAGGGCTTTCAGAATTTAAGGAAAAAGGGAAGGGAGATCTTCTCTTTTTGTTAACAATCCTAACAACACCGCTGTACACAAAACTTAGACTGAGATTAAGTGAATATGGAGTTAAGAGAGATGTTTTGATCAGGAACTCATCAAGTATTTTTGTGAGATTTGAATGTGAACTTGATCCTTTCTAGAGCCCATATTTGGACTTCATCAGATTGAGTGCTGAATTTGAAGGTGTCCCTGATACCTGCATCCCTGAAGTACAGAAATATTTGAGATCTGAATTTTAAACTAAAACTAAGGAATAACCAAAGGAAAAACTTTCTTTTATTTTCCTTAGAAATGATGAAACATGAAAAGTAATTTTCTTCTGTTGCAGCTGTAAAGAGAAACTCGGCAACTCTGCTTTTGTCAATAAGTCTATCACAGCACATCATAAATAAGTAAAACAACAACAAAAAAATATGATATGAGGAAAACAAGTAACACCTGACAGCTATAATCAGGCTGCTCACTGAACTTCAGAAAGAAATGTCACTATTAGAGTGATGAGAACCTGGATGCGATGGGATTGAACTCTTCTGTTGAGCTAAGTAAAGAACAGTCAAAACAAATAATGATTAAATTATATACTTCACCAAGAGAGGCTAAGAGCTGATATTATCTGAAGTGTTTGCAAACCTTTATAGTTGAGAAGGGGTAAGGACTTGTAATAGGCTTGGACATATTTTGAGGAATATAACATATTCACTCAAACAGAGGATTTAATTTTCGTTTTTTGAAGACTGCATTCTTTGGTTCTTTCTATATAGAAGTAGCTGCAGTCCTGCAAGAATGTTTTCAACATTCTGTATTTTAAGGACCTCCGCAATAATGAAAAATATGTTTATCTTAAGAAAAATGTGTGTATCACATGATTTACAAATAAGGAAAACAACCCAAATTTTCTTAAATCTGATACACCCTGCATTGTACATCCAATTACTAAGTTTTAAAATTTTTTGATGTAATCACTTACATGTTGTTAACTGGCTCTGAATACTCCTGCTGATTGTCATGTAAATTCATGAGCTGTAATCAGCTATAGAGTAATTTTGTTCAGATCATTCTCAATGAATTTTTATAAAGAAAAGTCATAATTACAGTAATGAGCACTTTAATGCTCAGTCAAATTTATCTGGTATGACAACTTGTGACAGGTTCTGTGACAATGGTGGTGTTATGCTGGAGATGAATTTATTCTTTAATAATTAGCAACCTGGTCAATCTTTTGTGAGTATTCTTCAAATTGAAGTAGTAGTGTAGCATTTCTATTGCTAACGTGGTATCATTTTACTCTTCTCTGCATAGATCAAGCTTTTCATGTGAAATATATTATTTTTATGTTAGTCTTGCTACACTTAATAAGGAAGCACTCTGGGTTATTTCAGTTCTTCTGATTTTCACATATTGGTAATAGGCATAGAAGGATGTTTATTATGTACCTCTTCCTCTTCCAGAAGTTTGTATTTTGCCTAGGAAAGAGCCCTTGTATAATGAATTGCAGAAAACTACAAGTAAATAAGAGATGACAGCAGCCTGCCTGCTCAGTGTGTGCACGGATAACAAAAAATAGATAGCCCCAATATGCTTCTATTGTAAGCATGATCCTGTTCAAGGTCATAATCCTGTTTTTTTGTGTGGCTGATCCGTAACTGTTTGAAAATCACCTTTCTCCTCCCATACAGATTTCATCCATAGGTAGGACACAACAATATAAAGACAAATAAAGAAGTATTATCCAAGAATAAGAAACAACACAGTGTTTGTGATCTGTGTCAGTAAAACAGCCACTGAAATGTGGAACGTTGCATCAATTTTTTTCTGTCCACAAAGTAGTACAGTATCCACTAACTGGTACAAAGTGATTGACTATGGAATTAAGGTCTCAATAATTTGCATTTCTATAAAATGTTATAGCCTCAAAATGTCACATAAACAATGGATAAAATAATTCACTTAATTTTTCAGCCTTGCTGCTATTCTCATTTTTAACTGAATTCTTTGAAGTAGTTTATTTTTTTTAACAAATCATTTCTCTTATTATTCAATACCCAGTTACAAGAGTAGTATTGTGTCCTAATTTTCCCACATTCTTTACGTATAAGAAGTATAAAATTAGAGTAATTGTACTGTAACTGTACAGTAATTTTCATAGCACATAATCTTGCTGATTTGATACACACCTATGATCAAAGCTTGCAATTACTTCAGCAACTGAAAATCCAGTTGTGGACTGTTCATGCTTAGACTTACGTGGTTTCTCCTGTTGTAACTCCAGTCACAGTATACTGGCATATAACCGTATACTGCAGGAATCACTGCAACTATTTATACTTTTTACATCTGTTTGAAGGTCCCTTTATGCTACTGGTGCAGTGTAATGAGAAACAGTTTCCAAGTATAGGCGTGGGGACAAAGTTTTGGCAGTTTCAAGGAACTCCAAAACACTTTGTTTATCATTGTAGTACAGAGGTTTTATGCATCAGGCAACACCTACTTGTCCTTTTTTCACTGCATCACTCTCATTTACTATTTGAGTTGATGGATGTACTTTTAGAAAGATTTCATAAGAGGACTGAGTGAAAGCCTTGAAATTGGAGAATCAATGCATATAAGATGCCAAAATTTACTGGAAATAGAATTCAGAGGTTCATGTCAGTATCATTTTAAAACTGTTTCTGTTTTATCTGTAGCAGAATGCATTTCTAGGAAATACAAAAGCATATAGAAATATATTTTAAATTAACATATGAGATAGACATGGACGCTGATGTTATTGAATATGTATAGTGTTTGCTCAATTTGCATCCTTTTGGGATAAATCATGTCTGAAGTTAATTTCTAAGGTACTTGATTAATAAGTTAAATTTAAGTATTGTAGCAATAGTAGACACATATTAACTATTGGAGAAGATGACTAGTGAATTGGTGAATCTTCTCTTTTTTTAAATCCAACTATCCATTACTTAGGACACCATAGATACTGTAAACCTTAGTTCAGGTCTGGTTTTCTATGGACTAGCTTTCTAAGAAGGCTTAAAGAGCAGATTTCCAAAGTCATGGGATACACTATGTTTAAATTACATGCATTAGTGTTTTGGTTGAGAACAGAAGTTCATTTTCATAGAGAATTTCCACATAGCTCTCCACTTGGATACACACTGCCCCAAGGTCCCAAAGCACATAGATTAAATTCTTCTGGGTGAAGTGAAGCTGGCACCATCTGAAACAACCCTGAGCTGCTTCTGGACTTTAATCACCAGTTCTTCACAGATACACTCCCATAGGTCTAAGCTACTTGCTAATGTACTGCTATATCCTAACTTGATAAAATTATAGTAAGGTAGGCTAAATCCTAGTTGTTATGCTGAAATACCATTTTATATTAAGAAGGTATGAAATCCTTACTAGGTATTGTTCGATAACTTCAGTTTTTCAGTAAGAATTTAGCTTTTTCATGTTAAAGTTGATACGGGAAAAATGAGGGCCTACTACTTAATCTCATTTTATGCTAATGTTTTCTTGTCTTTTCTTTTGCCATTTACAGAAAAGTTGTGATAATAGCAGAATGGCATCTAATTCGGTTGGGAAACCTAGTTTCTTGCTCTTATGACCTGGTAAATCTAAATAAAATTCTTATATGAAAGAAAACACTATTAAGATGAAATAGCTGTTGGATATTGTTTCTCTGTATTTTCAGTGATAAGGATTAAGATGTGTACACAACTGTCTTATGCCACTTTTATGACACTGTTTTAGGTCTGTATGCATTGGCCTGATCCTCCAAGATGGTATAAACCACCCTTAGGCAGTATAAGGTAGTTTAAATGCAAAAACCATTAGAATGGTTGCCTTATGAGAAGTGCATCCAGTATTACAGCTCTTGTGATATATCAGTTAAAGCTGACTCTTTATATATTTTGTTTGTGAAGGCACAACACTAAAAAAGTAGGTGGTAAAATACCAGTCGATGCTCCCTGTAATTCTCTTTTGATTATATAAAGAGGTGTTTGATGTCAGGCAATGTTTTGTAGACCTCACTGTGCATCAGGTACTATCTAGTACCTGAAATTATAAACCCCTCCTTGACTGTTGTGAGGATAGTGAGAAGTTTTAAGAAAGAGAAAAAAAATTATTTTTGGTAACTATACTGCTTAAAACTGCTTACCTTTTTTTTTTTTTTTTTAATAAAGCTATTGTAATTTAAGAAGTTTTAAAAAAAAACCCTTTTTTTTTTTTCTGTATTTACTTGCCTAGATTGTAGTGTTAAAGGTGAAATACTTATTACTTTTTGGCTATAGAGTAGGTTCCAAAGGAAGCCATATACATTGGATGTTTACTACTAGATGAGAGAAGAATAAAGGAAACTGGGATGTTAAAGTATCCATTGGTGATACAAAACCGCATATATACGATAGAATTATGCTGGGTTTTAAATGCAGTTTCTCTAATTATCATTTCCATTGAACAGACCTCTTCATGCACAAGGAGTAGGGAGCAATGCAGAATAACAGGTATTAAGTAGGTGATGCTGTATTCATCATGTTCATTCCCCTCACTCCCAGCAGTTGTGCTGTTCTCAGGACAGCAGGACAATTTTATTTTATGCCAAAAAATAGAGATAACAGTGTCATCCTTAAAGAGCATAGTGAAAGCCTGGTCACAGTCTGGCTAAATGTGCATCAAGAATTAGCATATTCTTATCCATATAGTATTTTGATCTTGAGGGGGTGGTTGGTATTTTGTATAACTAGTTTCATAACTGAGATTGTATCCTTTTGCTAAAGGCAATCTACAGTGCTAGAATACCTTCTGTAAAAAACTAACTTGTCTACCACATGGTGAGAAAATGGGTGCTTTGGAGAAGCCTCTCGGTTTTGAAGCATTGCATTGCCTTCAGCTGGAATGTTTGTACATACTGCTAACACTACAGAGATTTTCAAAGTTCCAGCCAACGAGAGACTGAATTTTGTCACTAGTTGCAGCTTCAGATAATCACTGTTGGGACTAAAAATTATAACCAGAACTGCATGTGTCTTTCTGCTACATTAGTGACTGAGTCACCTACAGTGTTTCCACACTACATGTGTCAAGTTAATTTAGGGAGGTGATAAAATGTATTCTGTTTTCTTCAGTGGACTCTCAAAAAACTACTGACTTTGGAGCATTCTTTCAAAACACTTTTGGCAGTGGTATAAGAGCTGTACAAAGTTATATTATATTTTATATATTGTAATTTTATATTGTAATTTTGGAAGATCAGCCACTCAGTTCTTCTTTAATTGTTGTTAATGGTAGTTCAGATAGGTTGTTCTAGCTAAGGATTATCTGTTAAGGTTATAAACTCTAATTCCTTTGTAACGTTCCTTTTTCTGGTAGAAGCTAAAAGTTAAACAACTTTCGCTCTTATCACTCCATTCTCCATTAGTACTTTGTATCTCTGATTTGAGCATGGTGAAATCTTGCAATTGATTGATTTGTGTTAATCTTTGGTCACATTTCCTCCTTGTGCTATCATTTTCTGCCACTGGCCCAGTCTACCAGGCTGTTTGGACATGTTGCACTCAAAATTTTGTTTTGGCCAAAAATTAACTGTCCCTATATTAAGGAAAGAATTGATTGTTAACATACTTGACATCTCAGGAGTCTTATCTAAGAACCCTAATTGTTATGAAGAAGAAAACAAAGAAAAATCTGAACACTTTTGTATTGAATAAGCCTCAATAACATGGTTAAAATTTCTATACATGCACTTCCTGTTTTCTTCCCTTTTTTCTTTTGTTCTGGATACAATTTTAATATGGAATATTGTACCATTCAGAACAAGCATAAACTGCTATGTGCTCTTGGCTTTTTCACATTACTCCTTGCTCAACAGATTAGATGATGGGCTTTCAGCTTTCTTTTGCAGTCTAAAGGTACTTACCCAGCTTTTGTGGTGAAGAGTTAGGACCCATTTTCAGCACTTTATCCAGATACACTCACATTTTTATTTTAAGGGGGACCACTATTGGAGAAGACCTTCTATCCATTTATAGCTTTTCAATAACTAAAGGAACCTGATGCCTCTAAGTCTGCACAGGAAAGTACTGCTGGGACCATTTCTACTTGCTCTCATGCTAACCTTTGCCAGCTTCACAGATGTTGATTTACTAAATGCAATAGCAGTCCATTTTCCTGCAAAAAACTTTACGATGTTACGAACAATCCCTTGCCCTTTCTCTACTGGCAAACTGTTAGTGTTAGTATGCACACAAAATGTGACCTTCCTCTTGCATCCCCTCCGTTCTGTTACTGGGTGCTGGGTGGGCAGCAGGCCCACCTCTTCATCTTGTTGTGTTGAGCTACATCAAGTGATCTTCCAGGGAAAACTTGTTGAAACTTCATCCCAGCATCTCAGCTGAACACCAGCCTCCTCTAGTGAAACAGTACTGGCAAACTACTACTGTAGCTGCTTGATGCCTTTGGTCAGGTTTAGTTATCAGGAGCTCTTGTCATCTTTAGCTTTTTCTTTTCTTTAGAAGAGATACGTCAGCTGACAGTGCAATTGATTAACATCTGCTAAGACCACTGGTTAGTGAGCACACTTCTCTTTTAACAGGAGTTTTCATCCTCAAAATGTTTTCCTAGAATTAGAAGGGTCATTCATGGTTCTTGCTTTAGTGCCATCACAAATACATTTTGTTGAGGTAAAAACCCCACAGAAACAATATTCTTAGTGCTTGGCAACAACTAAAGTCGTACAATACATTCTTCACCATTATTATAAACCTTGTAAGCATGATATAAAATTTGTGGAGTCATATTTTAATCTAAAACCTTTATATTTGTGGTTTTAGTTGCTCACCAAGTTAAGAAAACCAATTTAGAGATATGAAGAATAAGGCAAGATTATTCCTTTTTTGTAAAGTTTCACACTTCATTTCATTGAATTTTATGATCTTCTGGCTAATGAAGAGCTGAAACTGAAACTGTATTGCTGTGATCACACCCAAATAAAATTATGTGGTATGTGGTACAAAAACCTGCTATTGTCAACACAAAGTAATGAAAATCTACAACAATAATAAAATATTGGCTACTCAAACCAGTAAACCATTAATTCATTTGCAGCAGAGAAATGTGGTGGCTCAATATGAAAAGACTATATTTAGATGTTGTTTAGATATCATATTAACATAAATTAGGTATATTTGGGAATATTTAAATATTTTTATACTTCTCAAGCATTCCACTCATCTGTGAGCAATTTCTCCAAAACCTTTTGTTGCTCGCATGAACATGTGTCGCAGAAAAGGAAATTTTTTAAAATACAGAATAATCTGTCGGACTGACAAATTGGAATGCAGTCAGTAAATTAAAAGTGTGTCTAAGAAGATAGTTAACATTAAAGAAAGGAAATTGTTCAGATCTAGATGTATAGCGAGAATAAATCTTCACCTTTCCAAGAAAAGAAATGTGTTATTGAAATTACACTTGCATTTATTTGTCAAAAGACAGACTTTTCCAGGGTTGACCACACTAGAAATTCAAGTTCCTTCATGCATGTGTGATTGATTATTCCTTTTTTCTAAATGATGCTATTGAGTCTTATGGACTGTTTAACCCAAATGTACCCACAAGTTTACATTCACTACTAGGACAACATTTTTAAACTAGCCTTTCCAAAGATCTGATGCACACAGATGATCAAATTGGATCAGGATGTAGAACATCTCAAACTGTGTCCCATTTAATTTTGTCTGTTTATACAGGGGCTGAATTTGATCAAGTCTCTAGCAAACAACTAAATAATTCAGTCCAGCGGCACCCTTCTTTCACATGACTTGTACATCTGTCTTGATTGTGAATATAGCTGTTTTTCCAAGGATGGAGCTTTGCTTTGATGAAATGTGTCTGGAAAAACAATTTTTAATACATTCAGTAAATAAGACTTTGTTTGTCACTCAACACACATGTTTTTCCATCTGTATAGAACCTCTTTGTTTTAGACTAAATAATTCAGTCCAATAGAACCAGGAATTTTTCACTTTGGAATTACATCTGCTTGAAGTAGGAGAAGAGTGTCTTGTCCTCTCCTCCTGGTGTTGGGGAGGATCTCTCTCTGATGAATGGCCATGGAAGAGAAAAAGCAAACAAAAGGAATAGATGTATTCTTTTGGAGCCTTAAAGCCCCAGTTTTGAAAGATACTATAGCATTTCTTTATACAGACATACATTGTAGAATTGTTTAGGTTCCATTGCACCATGCTGTGTTGCATTGTAAAATGAAGTGGTTGCAATTTGATTGAAGCAGCTGATATGCTTCAAATCGCTTGACAAAAGGGAAAAAAAAATAGTCAGATGTATTTATATGGGTAGCAAGATTGATCAGAACAAACTGTGAACGTAATTATCTTCGATTGCTATCCCTTTTTTAAATGTAACTGCTTTGTAATAGCAGTTTGGTTTGGGTTCATGATTGCACAGAACTTCTCTCAATTTTTATTTTCCAGAAACTATGTAACAGACATTAGTTGAACACCATGATGATATCAAAATGTGCATAGATTATTTTTAATTGTATAAATTTGAAGCCCTTTTTGCTGTTTCAATTAATTGAATTGTTCATAACTGTTTCTAATAAACTAGGATATAAAGCTAGCATCAATACAGGTTTTTCTTCCACATTTTGATGGGGGATGTGTCTTCTCTACAGTTGTTCTGCTGTTCCTCTGGGCCAAATGCAAGTGTTCCTAACACATTACAGTCTTGGATCTCTTCCAATCTTAATCTAAGCAACATAAATATGATGGCATTTACTTTGATGGATAGTGCCCTCGGGGATATAGACAAGAATGAATTGTCAATGAGAGTATTTTTCAGTCTGCTACGAATCTCTGAAACTCTCATGCAAAATCATCAGCTGATCTGTTTGTGTGACTTAGCACAGATATCTAGAGTTAGGTAAAGTGGAATAACTCACTGTAAGACAGTAAAACTTGCTGGAGCATGATGAGAATCTCTTCTTTCACACTGAGTGTTTCTATCTTTAAGGCTAATTCTGTCTCCTCTCTGATTGAACATGTACCTGAGGCCGCTGGGAGAGCTTTAATGATCAAAGCATAAGAAAAAGAGTAAGGTGGCCAGTCAATGAGTTGACAGCTGAAGCATGGACTTTGCAAGTCAGGATTACAGATAGTCTGTTTTTCTATTCTCGCCTTCTAAATAATTGCTGAAGCTTTGCACAAGGGCATAAAAGCATTCATCAGGAGAATAGTAGAAATATACTGATAGAAGTTTTAAGAAATGTTTTCAAGTAAGTTCTCCATAAAATAATGAAGACAGCTAAATCAAAACAAGGATAACGAAGGTGATTTTTTGTTTACTTTCTTGCTTTTTTAAATTCAGTAGTGCTGGAGCTAAGTAAGCACCTCAGATGTTGTCTGCTTTAGTGATATACCACTGAAATACATTTTTATTAATCTTCCCGAAATTGTGACAGCAAGTGATGTTGTCATTGGAATTCCAGGACCTTCTCAGATTAACAGGGAACTTAAACTCTTTTGAATGTTATCTCAGACACAGTTGTTTACCCTCCTTAGCATCTGTAACTTCAGCCCCAGAAGGAGCCCCTTTTTTTGGTTTCCTTTTTTGTACCTGTAGTTAGTTGATATGAATGTCAAGATGAATTTCTTTGTCTTGTGCATTGCAAGAGCAGTTTCTGTAACACAGATGTAATTTTAATGGGGCCGTAATATACTTGTGAGATGCACATTTATGGCCTATCACATATATTGCATATATTCATAGAATGGTGCGAACACTGGTTTGTATCATTCACCCGCTAGAATCTACCCAAGCTTTCAGGTTTATCATCTACCCAGTAACTTTGTTCACTTTGCTTTGCTCAGGTCACAATCCTGAAAATGAAATCTACTCCTTTTCCCAGATTTGGGCCCAGAAATAAGAAATGTCTTGTGCTTGTCTAAGAAAATGTCTTATATTTGACTCAAGGAGGCACCATACATTTATGTGCTGTATAAAGTTTCATCTTTTAATGACCTAGTGGTATATTGCTACTAGGCCAATTTTGTGGATCTCATGTTAGACAAATATTCTCTTGTAGTTTAGTACCAGTTTGCAGTTTTATATGTAGCTATATGAAAAGACTAAGAACTTTATATATATCTATCAATATGTCTTCTTATCATTATTTCTTATACTCATGTAGGTATTAATATATTTAATTCTCCTACCCCCCTACCCCACTTTTTTTCTCATTTTATCTCGAATATTCCAGGCAGGTATCCCTTTTCATGTTATTCATTATACGATCTGTAAAATCATATAAAGAATTCTTATTTTCCTCATTCCTATGCAGTTCATCAGCACAGAGTTTTCAGCAGAATCTTGGAAAACCCAAGCCAGATGAAATTTGTAGAAGGGATATCATCACGTAACAATTGAACAAAGTTAGTGGAACAAAACTCAGGTGCTATTTTGCTTTTTAATATGACTCATTGTGACATGTTTGTCAGTACTATCAGTTTCAGTCTTATCAGTGACTCAAATGAACTGTGATGGATGTACATTTCCATATTATGATTTTGTCATGCTTCAAGGTGACACCTTGGAATAATTATTGCAATGAACATTGCTGATAGAACAGATTTTGCAAAGCAGCAAGTAGAGATCGCTTCTGAGACCATAATATACTTCTTTCTGAAACTATCCTTTGTAGTGCTTCACTGTAGGCAAGCTAAATGAGAGCCAGAAACTTCATATTTATGTATGAAATATTTTAAATATATAGAAGGCTTAAGTGTTAAAAATATGTATTTTTTAAAAAAGAAAGAAAACATGTCTTATACAGTATTTGTCAAGGTCAGAAAATAAATAATGTGATAGTTTCTGTGCTATGAATCTGTGTCCAATTTTGAGAAAATAGATGTCCTCTGCCTATTTCTGTTTTATAATTAACCAATACTTAAGCAAGTGCTGTGCAGATACCATAAGTCTTCTTTTTTATAAATTGCAAAACATGGACCCTCAGCACTAAAACCTCAGATAAAAACAGTGAATTTAAGTCGACTGAATTCCAAAATTAAATTAATATGCTGCCCTGCTTAATAACTATCTTATGTCAAGAGTGACCAATTCTTGTAAATTCTTTGTTGCTTAGCTTCCTATTTAATACAGTGTTAAGTCTTACTTTTCTACCTTACAATAGTGTTTAAAGATAAACACATTAAAAAAGTGACTTTTTCAGGAAGATGTCTTGCAAGTGCCTGAGATTAGTCTTTTCTAACTTGTGTGGGTAAATGGGACGACAGTATAATCAAAGAAGATAAGAAAAGGATGTTTGTTATAGAAAGAACATAAAAATAGAAGCTAGTTGTTCTGCTCTTTCATCTTTAATGGAGGAAGGAGAATTTCAATGAAACGGGAACCTGAGAGTTTCCTTGCTCTGAAAAGTCGCAAAGTCTGGGGATGACTCCTAGTTTTGGTGTCGAAGATTATTTCTTCCAGTGACCTTTGTTCTGGCTTTTAGGGATCTGGTCTGAGCCTGATGAGCACTAACTGGGAATGCTTGGGAGAGGGCATGCTGATTTTCTGGCATAAAGAATTTGGTAATCCGAATATAAAGAAATGTTAAAGATATTTTCAGATGAAGAAAGGAGACAAGAAACAGTTTCAGGCACGAAAGCTGAAACAAAACAAACATTCCCCTCACCAAAACAGGCAAAAGAGGGTTCTTACATTCCTCCAATTTGACCAGCAAAAACTCTTTTCTCCTAGTATGTGTAATTAGCTGTTATGTCAGGAAGTTGTTAAGTTTTTCCCCTACAGGAAAAGAGGTGGTTGAGGACCATTGTGGTTTTAGGCTGGCTGCCGACATGAAACTGAAGAGAGTGGGAGAGGAAGATGTTTAAATAAAAAGTTATTTCTGAAGGTATAATGACAGTGCTTTTTCCTCTTGAAGAGGATTTTCTTATGGTTCCCTCAGAACTAGTTGACAGAAGAAGCATAAAGTATCATGATCTTAATTACAGATCTTATTTCACTCTGAGGAAAGAATGTTTCCTGGGGGAATCCCTGGTAAGTAGCAGGAATAACGTGGCTTTGCCCACTAAAAAAAAAAAAAAGGAAAAGAAAAACCTAAAACCTAAAGGTCCTTCTATATTAAGATATGTTCCATGCCAAGGCATTTTTACATCTGCAAATATGTGTCATGAGGAGCGAAAGATCAAGCTTTACATTTATATGGTAATGAATGTGAGTCTGTCTTCCAAATGCCAGTATTTTCATGTCTACTTCTGACATATGTTGCTCCCCATGGTTAAAAATCTTGGATTGAAACAGCATCAGAAACTCTGAACATAATTATAGACTGACGCTGTTCAGAAAACCTGTTTGCCTTATATGAAAGCTGGCTGAAGGAGGGAAGTACAGGGACTGGGAATTGCTGTCACATTGAGGGGTGTTAGGAGGAAGGCAGAGCTGGGCTGGTTCTGTCTGTACTATGAAATGCTGGCCTGTGGAAATACTCTAGATGGTAAATGAGAAACTTGGTTTCAGCATGTAAGTGGACATATTCCTCTGTGAAAAGCAGTGTGTGATAAAATGTTATCAGCATCTAGTAGAACCTAAAGAAAATTACTTCATTTCACAATGAGTAGTCATGTGAGTATTCAAAATCTAAAATGGCAGTGTTCTCCAAGAGCTGTTTGTATGGCCTAAGCTCTATTCTACATTCGTTCAAGTCAAGAGATGAAATCTGACTGACTTTAATGGAAGCAGAATTAGGCTCATATTGAATTTTTGGAACAATGTTAGCATTGCTGTCAGCAAGATTATGAGTTCTGCCCTCATGCTTTCCCCTGACATCTGCCCGTTTCAGGGTATAAATGAACTCACATGAGGAAATTTTTACATCTGCCTGTACTGGCAGCTAGGAGAGATGTTGTAAAATACTGGAAGCTTGACAAATCCTGCAGCTTTCAAAAGTTAGACTGCAAATGTTTTCAGTTTGGCTTCATTAAAATAGGAATAATAGTAAATAGAAGTCCAGAATTTAGATTTCTTTTTCATCCAAGACTGCGCAAGACAGAACAAGTACTTCCTCTGAAGACATATAAACACTTTGAAGCACAGGTTTATCTCTATTTACATAGTAAAACTAAGGGCAAAAAGAGATTAAATGATCTATTTGATGCCCTTGTAAAACTGTCTTTCTTTTAAAACAATAGGTTAAAATTTATTTTCCACTTTACAATCCTTCTGCCATTGATATGTTACCATTACTTCATACTTGCTACTCTTCTGAACATTTAGTTTTTCATATCTGCTTCTAGCATTTTGTACGCAGACACTATAATTCTGTGTCCTACATTATCTGAGTAATAGGTAGCAGATGTCTGTTCTGTTTTTCCTATTGTACGAATCGATATAATGTAAAGGAGAAAAAAAGAAAAAAAGACATCTGAGATGTTGAAGACTAACTGAGTTTGTCCAGTCTGAAATACAAGTACAAAACCCACTGAATGATCTGAAGGAGCTTCATTTTGAAAAATAATGAAATATTTAATTCCCACTATGGCTCATTAAATTATTTCAACAGCTTGTTCCAGACCTTCTGAAGGTATTCTGTCTTGAACACGACCAAGAATAATCTATTTTCTAAACTGGACTGAGCTTTTATTTTCTGTCATCGATAGTAAGAACTGCATGTAGATAGTAAGAAGGAAACAAGGGGTGTTTCTTAGAAATTGCTTCAAGACCTAACAGTGCAAAGGTACTGAATGTTTCCTGTAAAGTAAAAGACTCTTTCAGCTTCTGGCTTTTCAGGGTGCAGGAATTGAGAGCATTAATTATCTGACAGGATGTACTGAACAGTTCTCAGGGCATGGGATTAAGTTCTTCCAAAATCTCTACTACTACAGACTGTACTTTGGCTGAAATATTAGTAGACAAAATGTAGTATTTTCTTACCAAGACGATTTTCAATTTCCATGGTAGCAGACAGTTTGGACAGGATTCAAGATGTGGGGTGGTTTTCTTGTTTGTTTTATTTTAGCAAAAGGACTAATGAGAGCAGTGGGAATAAACTGAAGCATCTCTGTTCTGTTTGTTATACAGAGCTGTGGTATGTTGCTGTTTCTGTCAAGAAGATTCGGTTTTGAACAAATGAGATAGATATGAAGCAGAAAGGAACTAGAGGTAAAGGTGCGAAGTATCTTGCCTGAGATCTTTCAGTTGCAGGATCTCTGAGCCATAATGAGTGTTTGTCTGCTTCTTGTAGCTTTATGCCATGGGTTTGGGGATTTTTTATGATTCAAGTTGTCTTAAAATGTTGTGTCTTTAAAAATGGTGCAATTTAATGGTATTCTTCTCCACATGTTTGTTTACCTAGTTCTCTTCCCTCTCCACATTTCATACTGGATCTGAATTTGGAAGATGATAGTGCATAAAGCGGATTGCTTGCTGCTAGTCCCATTGCTTAATTTTCAACAGGAATTTCAGCTACTGTCATGATAAGGGTAGGACAGAGACTGAACTAATATATTCTTGTCCTGGAATGGGCTGACATTATTTTTGCACTGCCTATTGCCATTAATATATTTTTTAAAAACTCTTGAATCAATAGGATTATTACTATTCTATCCCAGCTTTTCAAGTTCCCACTTCCATTTAGTGCAAAACAACTGAGATCTGTTGCCATTTAGGTATATTTCAATTTTATTCTTTTTATCAAGCTTCCTCAGTCCAATCAAGGCAACCCACAACAGATTCAGGAGTACGCACTAGGAACCCAGACACGAAATTGTCACTGGTCCTGTGGTTAAACGGTCACTTTTCAGACTCAGGTTGAACTCTTTCCCTTTATCTTAAAGAGCTGGACATTGCACCATTTTTTACATCCTTCGGAGCTGCTCTAATGATTCAGTTATTAATGATTCTGGAATACTTGAGATTCTGTTTGTAAAACAGAAGGACTTTTTACATTCATTCTTTTTACAGTCTTTTACATTCTTGTGCAAAACTGTAAGTTTCAAACTTCCGTTCTGTGGGGAAGCTGTTCCTTCACTATTCCGACTATAAATACTTTCTGTAGTTTGGAGATCAGAATACAATATTCATTCTGACATAATGTCCTGGTTTTGGCCAAGAACAGGGTTGATTTTTTGCTGTATCTGTGGGTGGGTGGAGCCCGGAGCCGTGTGGGCATGGCCAGGACCCTAATGCTTTTCAATACCACCTTAGGTTATCGCCTGGGCCAAAGGAAAGGGACTGCTCCATTCTTTTAATGACTAATGACTCAAAACATCTACTCATTTGTGGAGGCTCCAGGGTGCTCTGCTAAGGCCATGTTTGCATCCCCCAAGAGAGAAGGTGAGTTTTTGGGTGCGTAATGGCTGGTCTGCATAAGACAAAGGTAATGAACTTTCTCCACCTGGACACTACAAACTGACTTTGAGGCCAATAAGAGGCAAATCCTGCAAGGTTAGATGGTGCCTGCTATCATGATAATTGCCTTCTCTTACACAGCTTGCTCAGTGGTAAAACTCTGCTCCACTCCTGGGGAAGGTCTGATTGGGCATTACTCGCTCAAGCAGCTGAAAAGGTGTCATAAACCCTGAAAGACACCCAAAGAGCCCTTGGGCTCATTTCTAAGGCCAGAGGACTGAAAGCTTCTGCGCCCCAGGGAGGTACCTGGATGTTTCCACTGAGCCTGAACATATTTAAACCTCTCTGACTTAGTGTTTTGTGGGCTTCTTTCCCCACCCCCTAAGGATCAGCTTGGATCAAGACCCTCACTTTTAACAATGGACATCCCAGCTGAGACAATAAAGCCTTGTCACAGATCCATGGGTGGTGATTATGTATCTTTATACTCTCATCCTTTCTTTCTCTTTCTCTTTTTTCCCTATATGTTTTCTAAAGCAGTATTTTTATGCTTTCATATACTATATAATAATAATAATAATAATGTTGCTATATAATAACCAAAATGGCTACGTATCTCTTTTCCATTGCAACCGAGTTGTTCTAAAATAAACCCTGCATGTATGCAGTTGCAAACTCCGATCTAGTGTCATTTCACTCTAATCTGCCCCAAGGAATCTATTAACAAGAACCTGGGTTACCTTCACCTTCCTTTGTAGCATAAGGATGAATTCTTCCTAATACTAGAGCTAAGCTAGGAGTCTGAGCAGTTACTAGAAAATGTTGGACCTTCAGTGGGCTCAAAATGTTTGGATGTAATGGCAGCAGCAAGTACAGAGGATAACAATGCAGTGGAATAAAAACCGATCAGTTTTAAAGTTCTGACAGAAAAGTAGGGAGAAAATAACTTCGTATCACAAAGACTGTTTCGTGTTAAGACAAGTAGGAGCCAACTTAGGCTGCTGGCAAAGATGACAAGCAGCTACCTCAATCACTAGCAGTATTTGTAACACGCCATACTTGAAGTCAGCCGTGTCACTACAAGCTCGTGATTGCAAAGTTGTGCCACATCACAGGTTGTGCTGTAAGCACATACCTTCTTCTGCTGTAAGCAATTGCTGAAGATGTGTTTTAAATCTCTCTGGATTAATTATTGGCAGATGTTGCTTCACATGAATACAAAAATGCTTTTCCAATGAAAATACTTTATTGTATTGTAACCACGTGAGTCTCATTTTTGTGGAATATTTCTGCTTCTAGACTATGAAATGCAAGACAACTTTTTTATTTTAAATCCAAAATGCAAGGGTTTGGACTTTACATTTTCAAATTTTGAATGTTAAAACAGATTTTAATCTTCTCAGATGGTTTTAAACCTTTCATAAGGTAAGGAGCTACCGTGATGGAGATAGAGAGTGCCTCTAAAATTTTCTAGTGCCTTTCTGTTGAATTTAATAGAGTAGTTGAATCTGACTGAAAGTAACACTTGAAAGTTCCTAATGCTCTGAAAATTGTTTTCAACCAATGTTTACAGTGTTATTATTTTACATTTATTTTTAAGTCCAATGCCTAGTCTCACGCTAAATAAGTATTTTGTAAAGGTCTAAGGCTTATTGAGAATCTGTAATAATGATCCAGAAAACTCCTCAGTAAACCCTCTCAAAATGCTCAGGTAAAATAAATCTGAATCACAGTTTTTAAGCTACTAAATTAAGGAAGTGCACTGCCATACGAAATTATTTATGCAGTGGAAGATAATTCTTATTCTATCTGAAGTGTTTATCACCACATTTCTTCCAAATACTGATGAGCTGTGTTTATTACAGACTCCTATGTGCTTTGCGTTGCTGCTGACAAATTTGCCATTTACCACTATTAGAATAAATTTTCTTACATTTTCCAAATTAATAGTGAGATAGTTTATCTTTCCGCCTCCTGTTTCCCTAATTTTTATTGTATAGTCACTAATAAAAAATTCCAATCTTCATTTACTGTATGTTACTTTTTATTATTTTTAATGTCTGGTTTGGGTTTTTTTTCTAGTCTTTAAGCCAATGCAAACATTAAAGTTTCTTAATTAGAAAATTTTGGAATATATAATGTAAAAATTTAATTGGAATTCGCATCTTCTGTTCATAAAATTAGCTCATTTAACTTACAATTTCCTGCTAGACTTGTGAAAATGCTATTTTTGAGCACGGAACATATGTAAAGACTTTTACTCTCCTATTCCACTTGCACATAGCAAAAATATTCAACACCAGACCACTTGGTACAAAGTAATTTTAATTCTGTGATCATAACTAAGTAGATTTGGAATTTCTCTTAATTAGGCAAAACTGCTCCTAAGTTAGGAGACTAACATATAAGCATAGATTGATGAACTAAATTGTATCAGGAGGGTGAAGCACATTTCACAGAGAATAAAGGTTGCTGTGATATCACTTTTTTTACTTTATATGTAGTTGTCTGTAAGGGTTGGTATCAAGATTCTCTGAACCTCTGTTATGCACTTGAATGGTGATTCATAATATTTTCAAGGATCGTTTGCTTGTCAGATATGGATAACTGTTGTGGGTTAACACTGGCAGGCAGCTGAGCTCCACACAGCTGCTCTCTCACTCTCCTCCCACCCCCTGCTTTATTGGGATGAGGGAGAGAATTGGAAGGGTGAAACTTGTGGGGTGAGATAAAGGCAGTTTAACAGGTAAAGCAAAAGCTGCATGCACAAGCAAAGCACGACAAGGAGCTCATTCACCCCTTCCCATGGACAGGCAGGTGTTCAGCCATTTCCAGGAAAGCTGAGCTCCATCACACCTAATGCTGACTTCGGAGGGCAAATGCCTCCACTCTGAGTTCTCTCCTTCTTCTTCCCCCAGTTTTATATGCTGAGTGTGATGCCACATGATATGGAACGTCCCTTTAGTCAGTTGGGGTCAGCTGTCCAGCTCTGTCTCCCCCCAACTCCCTGTGCACCCCCAGTCTCCTCACTGATAGGGTTGAGCGAAGAGCAAAAAAGGCTTGACTCTGTGCAAGCCCTGCTCAGCAATAGCAAAAATATCCTTGTGTTTAAACCACAGTTTTCAGCACAAATCCAAAAGCGCAGTCCCATACCAGGTACTTTGAAGGACACTGAACCAACCAAAACAAGCACAGTTAGTAACAGCCAACACTATTTTGACAGAGTGCTGCTTTATTTCACTTTCTCTGTCCTTTTTAAAAGTTACGTTTTGTTCTTCAAGTTGTGCAATTTCACAAGGGTTCTGAGTTTGTGCATGTAATCAAACAATTCTGATTAATCTTTTTCATTACTCAAGCCCCTAACTCAATATCTTCATGTGTTTTGGTTTTAGATTTCGTTCCTAGCAAGCTCCTTGGTCTTTAGCTTTGTTAATAGTTTAGCACCTTTGTATCTATGCTAGCACACTTCATCTGAGACAAGAGGTGACTGTTATTGTACATACCATTATTTACAGAAGCAAGAGGTGTAGGGCACAGCAGTATTTTTCAGCCACATAACCCAAAAGCCTCTGAGAAATATTTGCGGGGGTTTTTTTATTTATTTTTTTACATATAACGGTTTGCAATCCTTATCATAGAAGACTGGCTCTGCTGTCCCTTAGGTAGCAGGAAAAAAAATTCAACTTGTTTGGTTATAAAAAAGATTCGATGGAGCTCTGAGAAACCTGATCTAGCAGGTGTCCCTGTCCATTACAGGGAGTTTGGAACTAGATGATCTTTAAGGTTCAATCCAACCCAAATCATTTTATGGTTCTATGATTATAATGAATATAAATCATTATTCACATAACATTAAAGAATTAGTAATGCAATAAAAAGAGAAATCTTGATGTGTTGCAGTTTTATGTGACTGTATTCCTTTCTGCAAAAGGTGTTCAGCAGATATCAAAGCATTTTATAGGTTTTCCTTATATGTATTTAAAATGGCAAAAGCACACAAACAACCAATGAAAGAAATTGTACTTGTCCCATGTGGGGGCATTCAGGGCTGGAAACACCTGAGGCAGAACTGAGCTTGCTTATTCCAGTATATCTAAAAATGCCCATCATTCTGTCACGCCTAATCATATCAGCTATGATGAGCCCTCAAATGAACAGTACTGCCATAATTTAATGTAGATGCAGGCAGTACTACCATGTGACATACACCATGTAAAACAGTTTTCCCGAGTATCAGGTTTGGGAAGAATCTTCCAGACCCACATGTCTCCAGCTGCTTCTGTGATACCACCCAGTAACCATCAGGCAGCCGTGGCAGTCTCATTGAACAGCAGAAGAGAGGTGAGGAGAGGGGCAGAGAGGGTCATTCCTTAATTTCTTTCGTCTTTCTGAGGTACTTGCTGGTGCAGGTCTCTGAGGTAATTTCTCTGACTAACAGCTGAATCACTTTACCTAGAGAAAAGGAGTTTTCCAGAGAGAGACATCTTCATAGCCATAATATATATATTTTTAATATTTCCAAAGTTTATACTTTTAAGCAGTAATCCCATACTCTTGATACAGCTTCAGGGAAAAATGAGGAAATTTAGTTATTCCGTTAAGGTCAGAAATTCTGTATCAGCTCACTATTTTTAGTGATCAAATTATTAGCACAAAGAACAAATAAAACAATTTCCAATCTCTTGATAATACATTATTTTGAAGTCAAGGGAACCTTAGGGTATAAATTAACTGCTTGCAGAGTTCTAACTACTGAATAAATATTCTAAGAGAAAAAATTACTTTTGTGTCAATACATTGGAATTAGCAATTGCATCTTATATAAGCAGTATGTGATGTAAAGTGATTTATATTGTTTCATTTAGGATTAAACTGTTGGTATTGGAAGTTATGCACTTTTTAGATACAAGAACGTATCTTTTTGGTTCAGAATTCGGTAAAAAAATGAACAAAAAGTACAGGACGATTTATTTTGCTTTCAAAACTGACAGATATACAATAGCTTCTCTTCAGACATTTGAAGGCATGTACTTTATATCTGGCAGCACTTTACCTTTGACTTCTTATCATAAATGATCTTATACCACCGACCAGATGATCTGCTTTTATAAGAAGTTATTTCAAGTCAGTGATCTTCCTTGTCATCTAAAGACTTGAGTGTCTTCTTTTATCAGTCCATCAACTTTAAAAGCTTTTCTTTCCTCGTCAATTATCTTGAATTCATATTTGCCTTGGTTTGTCTGTGATGGACAGAAACTACATTTGAGGGCTTGAATGCTATCTAAAATACAAGCTAGTGCTACTGAAATATTTTTCTTTTCATGATATTTCTGCTTCTTTTGCTGTAATTTAAATATTATAAATTTATTTTTATGTTCTAAATCCATTTTCTGTTTAAATATTTCTCTACACTTCCTCCTGGAAAGCTTCTTTTCCTTACTTAGAAACATTTCTACAAAGTGAAGTCAGTAGCAACAAAAACCATTTAACATTTCCACATATTTTATTTTCACATTTTGGAAGTAAATCTTTTTTTGCTATTTAAAAAATACCAGGATTGAAGTTGGTCAGGAGTTTTTTCCCTCCATTTTTATTTTTTTTTTGACATGAAAAGCTTAACAAAAATGTCAGGCTCTCAGTAGACTTTCATCAGCATTCTGTGGTGGTTCTGAATGAAATCTAATGCATTCTCCAGCCTCAGCCCTGAGGTCCCTAGCCTTTGACAGCTTGTATAATAGAAATGCAGCACATAGGAACACTGTTTGAGATCAACATCCTTATGTCTCAGAAAACTAGAGAAACTTCAAAGAATGTAAGTGAACAACTTACACAAAAGAATTTACGATAAATCATTCTGAATTACTCACTTCTGCTTTCGTGTGGTCCATCATACATTTCTTAAATACGATAGCGACTGTATAGTTCAGATAATGACCACTATCTGATTGTTATAGGTAGAATTCTTTTTGGCAACATTTTTCGTGTGAAAGTTACCTACCTTTACCATAGTCTTAGATGTTCGTGATTTAAAATTCAAGATGTAAGTAGTTATCTCGGCAAGGGAATTTCAACCAGAGATGGTTGTAAAAGATTTTCTATCTTGTCAAAAATTTTGAAACCTAAAAATCCTATTCTACACCAGCATGACATGAAGGTATTTTGGGAGAAACAAACTAGGTTAGTCAAAATGTTCACTTGTAGCAGAGAATCTAATTTCCTTCTGTTTCTGCCTGAGATTCTGACATTCTGAAGTTGCCAAGTGAGTCTATCCGCTAGACTACTGAGGTGGTGCAAAGTCACTTCCCTTCTGTTCCATTAAAAAATTAATCATGAACTAGATTATACTATGATTTTTTTTTCCTGGATGAAAATCTTACTGAAAATATTTCTACATAAAATTTTAGTTACATGAACTAAATAATTGTTGTAAAATCTTTTGGCTGAGGTTTCTCAGTCAGTTCCAACTCTGATGTTGTTATAGCTGCAAAGTATTATTTATTAATTCTCGTTCTTTCCCCCATCTGCTTGACTTTGTGTTTTCCAGAATTATTTCTATTTTCAAAGAGTAAGATGAAAACTGTTGTTGAAGCATCTAATTGCACAATCTGATGTTTCCACAGTTAATAGAAGAGCTAAGAAAAAACAAAAAAATCAAGAGACCAGCAAGACTTTAAAATATTAGAGAAATATAGCCAATTATTTCATCCCATTGGAAGGAAACTTAGCTTGCTTCTTCTTAGAAGGGAAATTGTCATTCACAATCTAAAACGATGATAAAGATGCTATTTTATTCATTTCAGATTTGTGTATATGTATGCACATATATATGTGTATCTGGTTTTGGAAGATGAACAATAAATAAATGCGTAGAATATATTCTATCTGTATTTATATATTATGCTGCAAAATGAAAGAATTGTACCTCAGGTCATACATATGTCATACAAAGTTGCTTTTAAAAAAAAATTGCATTGACTTGAGTGATAGTTATTAATTAAACCTTTACCAGCACACATTTGGTACACTCTAGATTTAACACATTTATTTCAGGTATGATCAGTCATGTCGTACCATTTGAGGCATCACCTTTGAAAGGTTTAAGGTGGTCACTGGGTGAAGATTCAGCATCTCCCATACTCAGACAGAGATCTGTGAAGTTTGACTAGAAGTCTCACAGATGCAAATCACGCCCTAAAAATAAGGCAATAATATTCTCTCTGAACAGATATTTTCTTGCCACTCAGGTCTTTATTGTCAAGATGAAAGGAATTTGGTAATATTTTCTACAGCTTTTGGGAGGCAGATTATCTTAAATACTCTGGTTGCTCTGAGGTATTGTGGAGGCTGACATAGCAAAGGTATGGTTGACTTCAAGCTTCCCCTTCAATATTTTAAGCAGAATATTTGCTATATTCTTTCAAGACATTTTAAAAAAAGATTAGCAGTATTATTTCTAAGCCTTAGCTCCTTACTGGTAAATCCATTGCTCAAGGAATTCTTTTATATATTCAAGAATGTATCCATGCTCTCCAGTAAAGCTTACAGCTGTTTAAAGTTAGGAGATGTCTCACAAGGATAGCCTTTATCCTTAAAATACTGGTCTCTTTATTTTGTCTTTCATTCTGATCCTTCAGGAATAGATTTCCTTTTCTAATCAAATCGTGGTAAAGCATGGTAAATCAAGTCATGGTAGACTAGGAGCTGGTGCATAAAGCTAACGCTCAAAACTGTATCTCATCTTAGCGGCTAAAAAATTATTTGTAAACAAATGAAAGTATTTTAAAAATGTTATTATCTTCTGAAATAATATGTATTGATTAGAATTTTTTGCAGCATTTCAGAATTCTGAAGAGATGATTGGCTAATCCAGCACACCAAACCATGTTCCAGGGCATCAGGACAAATGACAGGTATGCTACAATCACACCTAATATGTAGTTAAATTGAAAAGTGCTTGGGATAAAAAAAAATATTCTTTACCAAATATATTATCATTAGTGGATTTAAAAAGTGGGTTTGTTAGTCAACTATGCTTTATTTCTAACGTGCATCCTGCAGGAATATAATTGACTAACATGTCTATTTAATTTTACATTTTTATCCTTTTCATGCTTTAGCGAAGAACCATGAGCATCCATGATTGTTGCCCATTTCCTTACATGGCAATAGAACAATCTCTGTACTTGTTTTCTAATTCATTTGAAAAAAGATGTTATGATAGTAACTTTTTTTTTTTCATGCTGCAGATTCTTGACAATACAGTTTTGCCCTGTTTATCTTCTTCCATTTTTTTTTCTGGTTAGCATTTGGTCTAGTTGTCAGCAGTCTCATTTAAATTATTTAACGTCTTTTTCATTTGTTTGTGAGAATTCTTGAATTCATTTTGATTCATTTTCTGTGGTGCTTTTTATACTTTTTTTTCATTAATCACTTTGCATGCAATCATATATGATGTGGACTTTTGGCAACTCAATTCACAAGGCACTGTCACATGAATAATGTATTTATAGACTTCTGCACATGCCTATTAACCTGATTGACCTCAAACCCCTTTCCAATTTCCAGGAAGTTTCCTTCTATAGCAATACTCTGTACTTTGCACCTGATCCAGTCTTTTTATCCAGTAGCCCATTTTAACCCTTATTCTTTACCTCAGCCACTAATCTCTAGTTTGGAACCTTGACAAATACTTTTGAAAATCTGAGTATATTACATCCACTGAATTCCCCTTAATCTCTTACAGCAGCAGTATCTTCAAAGAACTCCAACAGGCTAGATAAGCATAACAGTTCCCTGCCAGAGTCCTTGCTAGTTATCCCTAATCAAACTATGCTTCTCCAGGTGCTCTCCCTACTGCAAAAGCCTATGTGAAATAGTTTAAATCATTTTCTTCACGAAGTACTATCTACAGTTTGCTGTTAAGCCATTTCTGATTATGTCAAATTTAAATCTACCATTTTCCTTAACTTTAGTGAATTCTATTTTCCTTCTAACAGGTATATATGCAATAACAATATTTTTTCTCACATTTTAAGTATTATTATGAATAGATGATTACTCTTTGTAATATGTGTGGTCTAACCAGATCTGTTATTATGATCTGTGTTTGTCACTTAGAGGACACTTGCAAAATAGTTTTGCTGTCTGTTAAGTAGATTAGTTGCTGCTTTAACAAATTGCAAAGTGAATCTAATGTACTGATGCTGAAGTTTTTGTCAAAATTCGTATTAATTTTTGCTCAGTTTTGGACCAGTCCTAAATTCACAGCAAATTATGTCAGGAGCATTCTTCTTTGAAAAACATTAATAATTTATGTGAGGGATAATTGTTCTTCTTATTCTTGAACAAATGTTTATTCAAATCAAGACACCAGTTACCATGTTCTTTAGCTTTTGCCTCTTATTCCTGTGTATACTGTTTTGACAACTCTAAAAACCGAGTGTAAAAATTATCCACATATTTCCTTATTTTGAAATAACTTTTCTGTGGACTATCATGTAAATGTATATGGCTCCACTGGTAGATACATAAGTATGTGGTAAGAAATATGACAATAAATATAACTGGGGGGAGGGGGAGAATGAAACTTCTCGCCTTGCCTCCCTTTTCTCACAGATTTAGAGAAATTATGGTACCGCTACAATTAAGTTGTCCAAGGCTTTCTATAACATCAGTCTGTAAAAGTCAGGTTTGACTGATAATTTTCTTTGTTTGGGTCTCAAATTTTATTCTGTACCCTCTTGAGGGATCAGTAAACACACTAAACAGTACTTATATATGACAGATCAGAAATACCTGATCAACTGTTCTCCAGCAGTACCTGTCAAGGCATTAGAAATGAATGGTTTAAAAGGTTTATTCCCTCCCCAAAGCAGTCTGGGGTACAAGGGTATGATTTGCCTATCCTATTGCTGCACCATTCCTACATTGCTGACTATGTTGGGGTGAGGTTGTCAATACACTACAGACATTTTTGTTCTCACCAGACCATGCCAGATTGGTCTTTCTGCAAAGTTGCCAGCCACAATTCTGTAATAGACTGGCACTAGACAAAGCTCAGACAATTACATAATGGAAATGGCAAGTGCTTAATCCTCCCTTCAGTCCATATATCTTTCCTTCCTTCTATCTGCCCTTCCTTTCTTTGTTCTCTTTGGTTTCACTAAAATTTTTCTGCTTAAGCAGTTGACAGAGACTTTAGTAGACCAGCCACTTGAGTCATTGCAGCTGAAGCAAGTATACTATGGGCTTGTTTCTCGAAGATGGCATGTAACTTTCATCAAGCCTGCAACTCTGAAGCACTTACCTTCCTGTCACAAGAGATGGAGTCTCCTGTGCACAAAAGACCCACAAAAGAATTTTCTGTCTGAAACAGAAAATTTTCTTTTCCTCCTGCCGCCTTCAGGTTCTGAATTGCTGTGACTCAATCTGGCTACAGCTGTTTGATAGTTCTTTTTGCATCTGACATGCTTTATTGTTGCTCTTGATTGAGATAACACTAAGTGCGTCTGCTATCAGAAGAAGCCTGGAAATCAACAAGTGGAGTATAATTTCTCTTGCTTAATAGTGATGCCTAAATTGCTGTTTGCTTTCAGCAGTGCTTAACTGCTGATTTTATAGTGGGAATATTTTTTTTTTTTATGATTCTCTCTCACCACTCTCATAGCTAAAAAAAATTGCGGGTTATAATAATTTCTCTAACTTTGGAAACTGGTTCCTGGAAATTGTTTATATTTGCAGCTCTCATTTTCATATGAGCCTATAAGAAGAGATTTAACAGAGATTTGCCCTGAAAATCATGGCTCTACTGTCTATGAAAAAGTTGATTTTAAGGGAAAAAAAAATCCTTATTTTGATGTGTTTTTAAGAGTATGGCCATCATTCATTTAAATTGAATGACAACAAAATATTTTAAATATAATAATTATGAAATAAAATTGAGTGTTTGAGGAATAAATCTATTAAACTATGTATTCAATTTTCTTTTAATTTTCTTCGGGTTTATGACTATAATTTTTACCATAAGGAAAACATTCATTTTTTTGCAGAAGAGCTTTGCCACCTCTTGAACATGTTATTGGTTTTCTTTTCCCAATATATCTAAGCAAGGTAAGTTCATACATTTCTAGTACTTTTTAGATATCTTGTGTCTGAGAAACAGGCCTGAGCACTGAGAGAATCAAACTGCAGTGTAATATTGGTTCTGTGTGAGTCTATGCTGTCATGGAGAAATACACTTGGTAAAATGTGTTGTGTGTTCTCTGCCATGGTCTTTGGTGGTTATAACTAAAATGCTGTGCTGTAGCTTTAGTGAAGGTTTCTGAACAATCAGCTGTTAAAGGTTCTATATAGCATTAAGTTTTGAGTGTTGACTGGCAGAATTCAGGGTCAAGCACCCTCTTATAAAGAGTATCTGTACCTGAAATATCCCCAGATTTTGTAAAGATAAATCCTTTATAACAATTGCCAAGCTGAAAGTTCCTTTTAACTTTTGTAAATTAAAGTGAAAGTTGTGTCTGTTAAAGCTTTGGCAAACATCACAAGTTCAGGATATTTTCCAAAAATAAAGGTATTGATCTTTATTTATAGCATAAAACTATATTTAATTATGTGAGTTACATTGCAAGGTTGAGGAATATTTTGGAAGTATTTTTTCTTTAGTGTCAATCTCCAATAACTGGACTGAGTGGGGAAGGAGTACATGGCAGAGAAGTATCTCTGTCTAAATACATGCCTTTAGAGTCCTCATAGCACATGCACACACTGTAGTACTCCTCCTGCTTCCAGCTGGTAAGCAGTTTACTTATCATTTTGAGAGCATTTTCTCTGAAAAGAAAAATGAGGATAGGATGACCTCCAAAAAAGGGGGATTCTTTAGTACATTCAGTTTCATAAAAGACCATTTTTTTTAAGCTACTGCTTAAATAGAGGCAAGGGCTGCATCATGCTGAGAATACATATTCCTTGAAATTCATAAACCAGAAAATGCTTATATGACTTAAAAAGGATTACCCTTACAATATTTTCTGAAAAAAATAAGTTTATAATTTGATCCATACAGCAGAACATAACTGTATTACTTTCTTCTCATGATACATGTATACTTTGTCTTTTTTTTTTTTACAATATTATCCTTCACTTTACCCTACTTGTAGCAGAACTCTGTATCTTTCCTGTCTCTGAACTGGATCACAAATGAAAATTCCTCCTCCAACCCCCATCAGCATTTTACTTTCAGTATGAGTATTTTAGCTCGGTTCAATTTGCTGATCCAGTTCACTCTGTGGCCCAGAGTGAACAGGCCAACAGATAGTTGTATTTACAAAAGCAAACGAGCAGCACCGATGGGGATACAAGCATAAGGCAGAGAGAGAATAACTGCTTCAACTTGTACTGCTGCAGAGAGAAACAGCTATGGACACACAGCCTCAGTTAAACATTTATGAGGAGTTGTGTGGATATAGTGTGCACATATCTCGGATCAGTGCAATTTTTCTTTCTTTCATAAAGTACTTGTCATCAATCTTCTGCAAGCAGTAAGGGAAAACAGAAGCTGTCATCCATGCCCTGGTATCTGCCTTACACCCTGCAGGCAGCAAACATCAGCTCAGTTCTCTTAAACACCAGGCCTTTCTACTTTGCTTTTTGATAGCCAGAAGTTTTGCTTTGTCTGTCATACCGTCCAACATAAAGATGTGTTAGATTTTTTTCCTTCCTTTATTTTAAGGATCTGAAGGACAATGGAGAGTTTTTCTCTAAAATAATGGCTATCTCTCATCCCAGCTGTGTATCGTACCTGCTAGGCATAGCAAAACCACTGCAGCTGGATAGCAGTCGAGAAAACTACATTCAGAACATAAAGATCTGATTTAACATATTACAACAAAACAAAATACAGTATAGCTACAGAAGAGAATGTCAGTGAAACATATGGCTTGACTTTGCAGTCTTTCAGAAAATAGAAGTTTTGCCTCAAGAATTGCAGGCTCAGGCCTTCAATCTTCATTGTCTGAGATGATTGCATGATATTAGGCATTGTGTTCTTCAGCTCTTCAGCATCTGGATGTAATGAGATGCTTTAAGGAGAGTGTCATTCTTGATGTTCTGCCATAGCTCTAAATTGCTTATTGTCTACCAGTTTGCTTTACAGATGTGGTTTTTTGCCTAAAGTAACATTAAAACAAAACATATATTCCTTTTTGTTAGAAAAGTCACCATTAGCATGTGAGGTTTACAGACTCATGCTCCAAATTATGGAATGAGTATATAACAATCTTCATGGGTAATTGAGAAAATAATGAAGTTTTTCTCATATTTGCCAGACAAACACAAAAGGAGGGATTTTGCAAAAGGGCTCTTATTCCTGTTTCAAATTCTAACAGCCCCAAAGGAATCAAGACCTGATAAATCATAGCAGCTATTTTTAGTCTCTTGTATAACAACCTGCTTTGTAGCTTCTAGAAACTTTAACTCATACAGTGCCTTGGTGATCTGCACTACTTTTTCCGGAGATGTAAGAATTGAGCTGGTGTGTACCTTTAAAAAATATAGTAGGTTTACTAGTTAGCGGTCCATTTCTTTAAATATTTTTCCAGCTTTCAAGACATTTCAGTGTAAACAAATAAAATACTAATTTTAAGATGTTATCTTGGTTCTGGCCAGGACAGGGTTAATTTTTGCTGTAGCCAGGAGGGGGCATGGCCAGAACCTGGAGGTTATTCTACACCCCCTCACAGCATTGCCAGGGGCATGGGGAAGGGAGTGTCTAATGGGAAGAAGGGGTTCCTTCAAGTGGGGGGATCATGGCAGAGGGAGCAGTCAGGTGATGCCAGTTCCAAGCAACCATGTATGAAGCATTTGCTTATCGTTGTTATTGATATTGTAGCTGCTACTGTTCTTATCTCATTGCTCTTTCCAGTAATTTGTTCTTAGTTCAGCCTGTGGTCTTTAATTTTTGTGCCCCCAATTCTCCTCTTCAGCCACCCGCAAGGAAAGAGGGAGAAAGAGAAGGATTGAACGAGCAGTGTATGGTTTCAGTGGAAATGCTGAACTGAGGAATACCATACCATGACAGAGTAATTTGGTATCTTGTCTGGGACTTGAAGGGTTGAGATAACAACAGATCTGACCAGAGCAGGTTGGAAACAAATTTGTTCTAAGTATATCTTGTATTAAGTCCAGAGTCACTGGACACACATTGCTTGGTCTCTTCATATGGTTGTAGTACCTAACCCTGTATACGTTTCCAAATATTTCTGTATGTGCCCATCCCATTGCTCTTTTTCAGAGCAGGGAGAGGGATCAGGATTTCTTTGTTGCTGTGATGTGTGCTATCATCTTAGGACGTGGTAACATCAAGGACAATGAGGGTCATTTGGGATGTGTCTTCAGTGTGGCTCTCTTGCCCTCACCTCAGGTGCTACCTCTGAGAGTCCATTAATAATTGTACCCAGCCAGTGAGAAGAACAAGGCTGGATGATTTTCCCCAGCTTTTCCTCCCCCTCCCCCCCTGGCTCCCCTGCCCCCTTTTCCTCCTTCAGGCCTGTTGCAACAGCTTTTGAGACTCTTGAATCCCCTCTGGATGTTCAGGAGAGCATGTTCTTGTTTCTACATCTTCCAGGCCTCCTCAGTGTTTAGAGTCAAGACAGAGATTTCTAGGGAGGTTCTTCAGAGATCTCCCCCAAGGGCAGATAGTCACGAGCAACATAGAAGGTGGGAGAAAATCAGTCAGGTTTTGAAGGATTATTCTGCTTCAATGGTTTGGAAGTTTACCCCTGGACAACTACAGGACCCTGATAAAGTGGCAGAATACTTGAAAAGAAAATTCTGTGGCAGTTCCAGAGAAGCTGGAAGTTATGCACTGTTCTGGGCCCTGGCCACTATTTGTTGGACACTGCTCATTACTAGACAGCACCCTCAGGAGGAGGAGGGGCAAAGCAGACCAACAGGCACCATGGCCTCTCAAACTGCAGCTGAACCAGAGGTACAACCTGTGATGGTTGGTAGCAATCACCCCCATCCACAAGAAGAAATCCAAAACCAAATCAGTTCTCTCAGTGACGGATGACGAGGAAGCAGGAACCTCTCAACAGGAGGAAGAGGCAGGGCCAGAGATAATCACTCAATCCCTATCGCTGCATAAGCTGCAAGATATGCAAAAGGATTTCAGCCACCAGTCAAGTGAGACCCTAATGACCTGGCTGCTCCGGTGCTGGGATATCACAGCCCATGATAAAAAAGCAAGTGGTAGTGAAACCAAGCATCTGAGATCCCTGTCCTGGAACTTGGGCATTGACGAGGGGATTGGGAAGAGGACCGAAGCCCTCAGTCTCTGGAGGTGACTCCTGTCAATCATGAGAGAAGGTATTCTCTCAAGGGTGATCTAGTAGTGCCCCCAAGCTGGTGGAATGCCGTGGAGAGAGGTGTCCAATTCCTGAGAGAATTATCTGTGCTGGAGGTAATCTATAGCAATTCAAATAATGAGCAGCCCCCTGTAGATCCAGATGAGGTCCAGTGCACACAATCCATGGGGCAGAAGTTTGTATGGAGTGCACCCTTGTCATGTGCCAACTCACCGGCATTGCTGCCAATGAAAGAAGAACAGAGCCAACTCTGGCAATAGGAAGATTATCTTTCTCCTGCCTTAGAATATCCTCTGAGTCCTAACCATGGCCCCTTCTGGCTACTGCAAATATTAACCCTGTTCTGGCCAGAACCAAGACAGAAGTGAAGACTGAGATCCTGGGTTTGAGCTAATATGAATGCCATACTAAATGCAGAACAGAGAAGAAACACAGCTATTGATTTGCATCAAAGTGAAAATCCATATTTTGCAGCATTCTGTCTAAATGTGCAGAATAAGGTGCTACAGAGAGAGATGTAAGAAAGCTTTCAGTGGATGAGTTTTGAACTTCTATTCATACAGCAAGATAGGGTGTCAAAACAGTGATCAAAATGCTCAGTTGGAGTGTGTTGCTTTATTTCCAAACAAATAAATATTTATTTTAATTTCTGTCTTCCACAGTACCTTGGCATTTTAACTGAGCAATGTACAACCCTTATAAAAAAACCCAGCTTCTGAAATGCTTCTGAAAGCTCTTAAGGCTCTTAACCTCATTCTCATTGAGAGGGATGAATATTATAAAATAATTTAAGATTCTGATCTGCAATGGCTATACTTATGCTGGAAAATTGTAGTGGCAAATACACAGGATCATTCAATGGTGTTGAACTTGGATAGCACTGGACAATTACCAACATGCATTCTGGCCAGGTCTGAATATCAGTGACTGCTTTCTCTTTTTCAAATTCAAGATGATGTCCAGAAATTTTTCTAAAAGACTGATACCTGGTTGAAATTAAAACTGCATTAATGACCATTCTAACAGTTTTACAGATTAGATCATTTTGCTCCAGTGCCTGGAACTGGTCCTCTGCAGCACTGTTTGTTTTACTAGCGCCAGTATCACAGAATCATAGAATGGTTTGGACTGGAAAGCACCTTTAAAACTCATTTAGCTCCACCTCCCCTTCCGTGGACAGGGACACCTTTCACTAGATGAGGTTACTCAAAGCCTCATCCAACCTGACCTTGAACACATCCATGGATGGGGAGTCCACAACTTCTCTAGGAAACACGTTCCAGTGCCTCGCGACCCTCATAGTAAACAATATCTCCCTAACATCTAATCTAAACCTATCCTCTTTTAAAGTTTGAAGTCATTCCCCCTTGTCCTATCACTATATACTCTTCCAAAAAGTCCTTCTTCTTCATCTTTCTTGTAGGCCCTCTTTAAGTACTGTAAGGCTGCTCTGAGGTCTCTTTGTAGCCTGCTCTTCTATAGGCAGTGTAACTCCTAGTCTCTTAGCCTGTCTTTCGAAGGAGAGGTGTTCTGGCCCTCTGATAATCTTCGTGGCCCTCCTCTGAACTTGATTCATAAGGTCCGTGTCCTTCCTATTTTGGGGGCTCCAGAGCTGAACACGGTACCCCAGGTGTGGTCTCACAAGAGGAGAGTGGAGGGGAAGAATCTCGTCCCTTGACCTGTGGGCCACACTTCTTTTGATGCAGCCCAGGGTGCAACCAGCTTTCTGATCTGTGAGCACAAATTGCCCATTCATATTCAGTTTTTCATCCACCAGTATCCCCTAGCTGTTCTCTGCAGAGCTGCTCTCTGTAACATAAACTGTTTTAGGTTACAAGTCTAGCCAACACACAGAGTAGTTTCATGAAGGTATCTTTTGGAAGATGGCATTTTCAAAATGTATTTGAAATTTGCCTTGCAATTTCATATAGAAGTTTGATCAAAATGTGTTGCACTCTGTATAATAGGAAAACCAGAACCTACACTGACAACACTTAAAAAAATTAAAACCATTGCTAAAAATGAAATATAACAACTGGTTTGATGAAGTCATTCTTCAAATTTGTGCTACAAAATATTTGTCTAAACTTCTCAGAATACATACAATAATCTTTAAGAGAATTGTACAAATCCTTTTCTTGCTCCTTTCTGAAATTGTCCGTATAAATGATTTGTTGTATTATTTTCCTTAATTCAAGGTCCATTCATTATCCAAGATAAATTTCACTTGCTCTCTTCTTACTCCATCCTAGTTGTTCTAGTTATCACAACTTTTTCTGGCAAAATTGTTTCACATCTGCCTGCAAAATAACTCCCTTAAAATGAAATGTCAACAGACAACAGTAATTGATTGAAAATACAGGTTCACTGTGTATCCTTCTCTTTTATAACACCTACACTATGAAACTGTTTAACAGCTAAAACTTAAAATGATGCTTTTATAGCCTAGACTGAGTCTGTATCTGTAAAATTCAATTTTGCTGAAAAATAATGCTACACAGTGTAGCATTGTCCTCATACTTTCCTGAGGTTCATTTGATAAAGACCTTTAGCAGTTCCTTCTCAGCAGTATGCTACCTCCACTGATCAGAAATGGTAACATACTAAAAATTAAAGATGTGTCACAGCTGAAAATAAATTCAATTTATATAAAAACAGCATATAGCTACTCTAATAAAAAAAAATATTTAATGGTCTGTGTATGTAAGCAAAAAATTATTTTTTGCTTTAGGTTCAGAATACATACCCTCACCCTTACGATATTAGAAAGTATGACTTTAGCATTTGGGGGGGGATGTGGGGTGATAGGAAGAAGAATGTAATTACATATTTCCCAGGTTAAGAAATGAAAATTGAATTTTTTTCAAGAATTTAAAAATACAGACTTTTTATAAGGTATTTTATGAGGTGATTTTATAAGGTCATTTATTCTTTCTTTTTTTTCTCCTAGTCCTTTTTTATCTTCGATTTCTTTTTCTTGGTTGAAAGAAGGAAAAGAAGTGGATATGTGATGAGAGGTGATGCAGAAAAATCAATTCTGTGGGACAGACATATAAAAGCTTTTTCATCCCATCAAATCCATGGGACAAAAAATAGGAAAAGTGTGCCCTTTTAAAGCCTTCAACATATCAGTTTTTCTAGGTTGTTGGTTTTTTTGGCAAGTACCTTGGAGGAATCTATATGGAAAATATCTGTCTCTTTTTTTTTAAAGGTCTTCTCTAGTTCCTGTTAGACTGCTAATAGATCACAGGAAACAACATTGAGTGACATTACTAATGTCTCTTCAGAAATACCTGAACATTAAACTCTGGAAAATATAATGATCAAAGGTATATGCTTCTGATGGAAAAATGTTTGGATAGAGAGTTCCAGCTTATATCCAGAGGGAGCTCAGTTTATTTCAAGGGATATGAGCACATATGTGGTGAATTGACCTCGACTAGCTTTCAGGTGCCTACCCAGCTGCTCTATCACTCCCCCTCCTCACCACGGGTACAGGATAGGATGAAAAGTTCGTGGGTTGAGATAAAGACAAGGAGATCACCTGCTAATTACTTGCCAATTACTATCAAGAGCAAAACAGACTCAGTTTGGGGAAATTAGAACTTTTGCAAAATCATGAAATTACCAGATGATATAAATACAGACTCATTACTCACACAACATTATTATACTGGAACTAGCTCAAGGAAGAAGATTGGTTTGAAACATTTTTTTTAAACGTATGGATTTTAGGCAGCAAGTGGTGAAATGCTGGAATTTGTTGCCACAGGTAATTATAGAGACAATATCAACAGACAAAAAAATGGATTACACAAATTCAAGGACTATAAATATATAGAGAAGGCTTAGATAACTATGTGCCTTCCAAGGCCCTTAATCCAGTGGCTGGGGATACGAGGGTTGTGTCCACTTTGAGGGCCTTGGAAGACGGTCAGGTTTACATGGTTTTCATTAATAGCATCTCCTATGGTCCCTCCTCCAGGCAGACCAGACTACCTGCATGATGCTGTTAGGGCATTTCTAACACTTGCGTGTCTGTCACTGAACATTCATTCACTCCTTTTCCTAATTCAGAAAGAAAAACAAGCAAAGCATTATCCTCTGTGTAAATTCCCTTTTCCTGAACCCAGCCACACATATATCTACCTCCTTACGAATATTTGAGTGGAAATTGTCTTGTACATTTCAGGAATATTTCCAACAGAGAACTAGCTTCATTGTGGGTTGTTTCGGTTCTCTGGGGGTTTTATTTTGGTTCTGTTGGTTTTATTTGTTGCTGGTGGTGTTGTTAATTCAAGCTATTGCTCATCTTTGGTTTAGTCTGCTCCATTGTTTTTTTTCTGGTTCATCTTTTAGGACATAATTTCTCTTCAAACAATGGTGTAGAAACAAGGGGATACTCAATAGACATGTGAACTGAATTGATGTGTGCCTGAAATTCCTGAGGTTTGTATATATCTATAACTGTAGCTTCTAAACAGAGGAAATTGTCTTTTCACAATGACAGTTAATGTTGATGAATGGTTAGAAAATGGCCTGGATGATGCATGTGATAATGTTACTTTACAGTAATTTATGATGGCACAATAGTCCCATTAAGAAGTGATTCACATGAGCTGGAGGCTTTTTGTTGTATTTACAACACAATAAAGCCCTACTTCTTCTCAAATAATGGTGTTCATTGAAAATCATTGGGCTAGTGTTTATATTTTGAGTTCCTCATTTAATAATTTTCTCTTTCCATTCTGGCCATTTTATATCTGGTCTAACAATGAAATCACTGTTACTGACAGTGACTTAACCACAACTGCATTCAACCTGATGCTGCAATGATTGTAGTGCAAATGTGGACAAGGACTACAATCAGTGATTTTTGGTTTTTTTTTTTTTGAGGAAGTCTTGATTAATAACATGATCACTGACCTTTTTCCTGTTCTGTAGCTGTAGTTAATTGTGAACTGCATCTATATCTGAAACACACTCTTCTTCAGAATATTATAAAATATGCAAAGCTGATAGGAAAGAATGTTTGTAGCTTGTACACAACTTCAGTAGCAAGTATCTTTTATTTCTTTATTTTTTTTCCTCCAAGTAATTGCTGGGAGCTCTATGTTCTAAAATGAGAGACCTGTAATTAGCTGATGTTCCATTTGGAAGATGTTGATTTCATTACAGAATACGGATGTTTGCTCCACCCTTAATTCTATTAAGAAATCAAAGGGATCTTGAAGATTATATAAGGAAAAAAAAGACAATTTTTAAAAAAATTATTTCAGAGCTGTAATACTAGAAGGAGAATAAAAAATTGTGATCCTTAAATAATATTTTGAGCTGATCTGAGTTGCTTAAAGGATGTGGCTCTTTGTCTGCGATAAGCAGTTTGTTTAAAAATTGGTATGTTCAATTAATTGCCAAAACAATGTCTCAGCCATACCCTCTCTGTGTTCAGTTTCTCATTATGCCATTGGATTGTTCTTGACCTTACGTAACTCATATTGAGTCATATGCTCACCTGGCCATTGAATTACATGACCTCAGATCGATCCGTTGTATCTCGCAGCTGTTACTTGCAGTGCTTTTTCTCTGTTAAACAGATTTAATGCCCTATTTAGTCCATAACTATGTCTCAACCAGACAAAAAAGTAATGTTTGATTATTAGAAGCCTGAATCTTTAAATTGCTTAAGAAAAGTCTTATCTAAATATATTGTTATATTGCTATGATATGATATATCATATGATATGACCTATATATTAAGTCTCTTTTGCAGAAACGTCTTTCCACAGTTTCAAAGTTATTGAGTGAGCCTTTATCTGAGACAGAGGATGTTGGGAAAAAAAAAAAATTGAAGCTGTATGGTCATAAAGCTAAAATAAGAATTTGATTCAGACATTTCAGTTTGATTTTCTTCCAATATGAAAAGCAGTGTATAGGAGTGTGTTTGGTTTTAGTGCAATAAAGGGAAAAAAAAAGGAAAGTAGGAAAAGAAGCATTTATCTTCAGGACAGATGCTTCAGCCAATAAGAACTATTACTGTTTCCCTCTGAGTACAAAATGTTACAAATATATTCTCTTTACCCACAACTTAAGCTCCTAACTTGAATTCATACTCCTTGAGTCCAGCTGAATGCAGAGCCTTGGGCTGGGCAGTGATTCGACCCATTATAGTCACTGCCATCACGGTGGAGAGTGACGATATCCAAGTATCAGGGAACGCGTTTTAATACTTGCTATGATCCTCTGTGAAACTGTACTATGCTGTGACTGTGGTCCATCACCAGGACAAGAATAAACAATTATGAAAGCTGCCCTATTCACGGCAGCTGAAGTACAATAAGGCAGAGAATGTCGTGGCTCTACCTCCAGACCAGAATTCAGTCAGTGGACTCTTGGCAACATTTTTTGTCATCCTCAAACTTCCATCGCACACTTTTGTGCCCCCTTCTTTTCAGCACCTCATTCTAGGACTCTCATTCCTTGAATTTCTCCTTTCCAATGTCCCTAAATAGCAAATTTTTCTTATATACATATCTCTTTTATCTTCACATGACCCAGCTCAGAGCTACAAGCATCATTTATTTTCTCCTTGCATCTTGCATTTTGCTATTGGCTTTACTGTTGCCCTACTTACCACTGCATTCAGCTACACAAGCTCTGATTCTTGTAAAAAACATAGATACAGGCTGCAACCATTAGAAAGAAACCCTTCACATGAAATTTAAAAAAAAAAAATGATGATGGAAAGCCAACACTGATAGTCAAAGTGTTTCTTAGAAAAAATATTCATGGGCTTTACATTAGCATGTAATTGTGGTATTAAAAGTCTTGTTAACAATTAACCTGCATTAAAATCTTCAGCCTGCTGTGCCTAGATAAAAATACAGGTTGATTAACACTTAATGCTTCCGTTAGTCTTTCTTGCTCATTAACATCTGTGTATTCTCCTTTTTTTCTTTTTATTTTTCTGAAGAAACATAAGACAAGATTAGAATTTTCTCAATGAGTGAAGGTAGGACTAACTCAGAGCTTTGGCCACTGCTATAGCTGCATTCACTGAATCATGCTATTTCAGCAGTAGCTACAATTCTTTTGTGACAACTGCTCGAGTACAAACCTGTCATTAAGGAATCTGCATGTATGTAGAGTAAATATACACAGGAATTTACTAAAGTGCTGTGGGTTTTCTTTAAAAGAAGATGATAAAAAGATACAATATATGGAGGAATATTTATTGTTATTTCTTGCAATGTGCTAAATTAGAAGTTGAGAAAACTGATGTGTTCCACAAGGAAAATATTGAAAACACACACCTCCCATTCTCAGTAGTTTTAGGCAAGAGTTCTTTCATTTACTGAAAAGAGAATCTCAAACCTTCACATTTTTTACCTCAAACTAACAGTAGAGAAAAATACCAGATGTGAGTTTCTGTTTATTTTTTCCATCCCAAATACTTCGATGGGATTCCTTATGTTTAAAAGTCCCCAACCTAATCTGGAGACTTGCAATATTTTTAAATACGTTTGAACTCCTTGAGCAAATAACTGTATATATGTCAAGTGAATCTTCCCAAATTTCTGTAGCATATAACATCTGACTTTTAGAAACCTGAGAAACATATGCTGTTCCTAATTACAGAAACATAGCTGTAATGTTCACAGTAACCTTGTGAATCAGGAGCATCCCCTCTTGAGGCATGAAAGTAAGGCTTTGACTTATGGGCTCTGGTCTTGTATCAGAGTAGACTGATATCTGTGTCTGGGTAACTCTTCATCCCTTCTCTTCCATCTGGTATTACTATCCCTGCAACAGTGAAAATGTGGAAGATCATGGGTTCAGGCTTTAGCTGGAGCAGTTCCGAGCTGGGAGTATTACACTCAGTTGTCATTACTTACCATTTAATACGCTTTACTGTGAACGGTGCAGCTCAGGACCCTCCTTACAATACATAAGCTGGCACAACTGAGGTAGCTGCCAGCTCCCACTGTGGCTGGAAACATCCTTGTCTGAGAGAACACACTCGACAAGGCTGTCAAAACACCAAAGAGAAATATGAAACTGTAGGAATCCAGCTGCTGGGATTTGGCAGCAGAGATAAAATTCTATCTGGATAGGAAGATAAAAGGGACACTTAACAAATCTGGGAATTAATGAAATCTACTAGAGATATGATGTGGATACTTGCCCAGTAAGGATTTCCATGCAAAGCTACATAAGGATGCTTTGCTTTTCAGTGCATTTTAGAGCTCTTACAATCTCTTATCTTGAGATTCTGTAAATCTGAGTCAATCATTTGGATGCTGTAACATGTCAGGTGCCAAACTATGGAAAACTACATAAGAAACTATAAATCAGACTGTCCAGCCAGGTGCACAGTGATCAAAGATACCTTCATATGGGTATCTCACATGCCAGCTCAGTAGAAATGATAATAATTTGGTTTGTGCTAGATCTTATCCTTACAAGTACAAGGTAGGGAGAATTCACATTGCCATTATTCTGGAAGTAAAGTTCATTTCAGGCACAGCTTTGGCAATTTGTCTTCTGTCATCTATGTTTGAAGTGTCTGTGTAGAAATTCTCTCAGAGATTTTAAATGCAAATGTGTTTCCATGATAAGAGAGAATGCCCACTCAAACATTCAGTTGGCCTTAGATCTATGCACTGTAAAAGTGACAGTAATTTAGAGCTCAACAGTGAAAGAGGCAGACGGATGAGAGACACAAGACTGAATTTACTTCTTTTCCTAAGAAATAAGAAAAACAGCTCCATCTCTAAAGATGAACCCAGTTCAGTCAGAGAAAGTAGATGCCTTAGTGTCTCTACAGTGCCTTTTTGAATCTCTGTTGTGGTGCTCATGAAACTGATACGCCACAATCATTTGTTGATATAGCTTAAAAGTCTGTTAGAGATAAAATATTTCCACAGGTTTTCTTGGTTTTCTTGTATGACAGCTATGAGAAGTGCTAGCAGACACTGCAGATAGCCCTTTACTGCTCCCCGGGAAGAGAGGATGTGTCAGCAATTGCAGTAACCTCTGTGGAGAGTGAATCTTCTAGAAGAGTATTGTACCAGAGCTGGAGAATTACATGGTGGTGCGGGGCATTTGCAGCGTTTCATTCCAAACTTTGCTTGGGATCGGCTCTCATATCAAAACTTAACCCCATTCTATAGAAAAGTGCAAAATGCACGGTGCTCTTTCTTCCCTTAAGAAAGTTATTTTATTTTTGACTTCACGGGATTTGTTAAACTTCACAACATTCATGAGGTCTTTCTTGCACAAGCATTTAACTTACACTTTTGTGATGCTTCAATATGGATCTTGGAGGGGTGCTTCAAGTTTGGTTTTAAGAGATGCTTGGTCGTATCTTCTTAGCTCACTGAATTTGTTTTTTTAAGTTTTTCTTCTTCTGTTTCTGTAGAAAAAAGAAATTTTTTTCTGCATAACAGACATTTTCTGGTTAGCAGAGTGAAAGAGAGAATGTGGGACTGGGTCTTTAGCTTATATAAACTACTGGGTAGTGGGTTTTTTGTTGCTATAAGTAAAAATTTATAACAGATTACTTTATTCACAGTTTTAAGAAAGTGAGGATTTAAGCAATGGTATTTAAGGAAATCTGACTCAGAAAAGTGAGCTCATTTTGTCTGTTTATTCAAGAAAGAAAACAAAATCTCCTAGAGCCACTATTTATCACTTTGGTTTCTTTAACATATCCAGATTTCTGCCTCCAGAAACTCAAGTAGGTTTTAGACAATTGTGTCTTGATTCTGAAGTTTTTGAGACCCATTTTGAAATGAAAGTTGGCCTATTTTTAAAGCTAAGAGTAGTTAATTATAATATGTTTCAAGAGGGGTTTGCTATAGCAAAAGCAGCCGCTCTTCAATTCTCTTTGTGTCTCTTTATATTTACCAGCTCTTCTTGTAGCCACATCACCCTATATTTCAGTGGTGGGCATTTTGGAGTGGACAGACAGTAGCATTAAACAAAAGGTAATTGGTGATAGGAGTGGTGAAGATGAAGTGGTTTAGTGAAAAAGAAAGGGATGAGGAGGAGAGCTTGCCTTGTAACATCTATTCTTACCAACAATTCAAACGTGATAGACTTGTTTTTTTTGTGAGATTCATGCTATGCTCCTTCCTTCAAAACTAACACCATGCAAGGCTGTTGGGCTCTCTGTCTCTCCTAATCATTTTTGTTTTGCTGTCATATGTAGGTTGAGCAGCAGCTATATGTGATATCTGCAAGTCAGGGCTTTTCAGATGGCTTGATCTACAAATTCCCAGAGGATAATTTTGAAGGAAGTTCATTCAGTTACTAGCAGCACTTTCTTGCTCCCTTCCATCAGATGAATGTAGTTCTAGGGCGGTTGTTCTATACAGTCAGGGGACTATAGAGTCTAGGGACTCTATAAACCCCAGGAACTCTGTTTTCAAATAGCATAAATTAATGTGAATTTTTGTAGTCATGGACACTTTTGAAATAAAAGGGTAGCATATTTTGTGCATTTTAGACTATAATAGCTTGATGTAAGTTAGTATTTTTCAGGAACTGCTGTCACAAAATACAGGTTTGCTGGTTGTTTAATCTGTTAGTGAAAGAAAAATAATTTTTAGAATGATTTATGAGAACGTGTTTTCTCAAAGTGATATCTTGACCAGTAGATCTGTGTTTTCACTTAATTCTGCACTAGAAATGTAAGGGAGAACATGGATGGACAGGAATTTTTATCTCATTTCCTTCATAGCGAGAAATACTTAGTATTAAAAAAAGTAGGTAGTTTTGGAAAAGTCAGTTCGGAAATCCGATGGAAAAATTTATTGTTTGTCATTACGGAGAACTACTTCTGGTTAGAGAAATGGTTTTTTTTTTTCCTTCAAATCAGTCTAGGCTTATGACATGCCAATTTTATTGTGGTCATGCAGTGATAGGAAAACATATCACATGTAACTGATATATAAGCCAGAAGATGAAGATGTATTTACATTTTTTAAAAAACACTTTCTGTGGTTTGGCATACTTCGTTTATACCTGTGAGGGTCTTGATGTTTTAGTATAGAGGTGAAAACATAGTGTATCTTTCTTCAAAGGATTGGTGGAGGTGCCCAAACTAGCAGTGAAACCACTCCTAATGTTTGAGAGGTCATTGAGTCCTTTTATGGCTGAGTTTGAGTCCTCACCTATGATTCTATTAACCGTGTCTAAAGGTATTGTAGGAGTGTAATCTCTCTAAATGCTTTTTAACCTTAACTGTTTGATTAGGTGGCCTAAAACTGGCCCACAGTACATCACCATTCCAGTGTACATACTGGAATATATACATTCACGGCAAGGGAGGGATGCCCTATAACTCTAGATGACACTCGCCAACTCAACTGCAAAAATACGTATTTTAATTTTAGCTTTAGTGAGAGGTGCATATTTATTAGTTTTTGTTCCATCTCTCAACTAGCAATGAGCGATGCAGAACACTGCATGCAGCTTCTGCATAAGCTAATCAAGAAATCCATCCTTGAGTCTCTCATTTAAATTGCATGAAAACTGGAGTGAGAAAGCATTGGGGAAGACAAGGCAGAAATGTTCAGCTGAAAATGAACCCAATTTATAAACAAATTAAATACTACAGTTGTATGCCCAAAAACAAAATAGTGAAATGGTTAAGGTATTTGTATAATCCTATATTTTTCACTACATATACTCTGACAGCTAAGTGGGAAAAAATTGATAGTGTGATTGTGTGAACTGAGAAAGAGGAACTCTTCCTTCTCCTCATGATACAGAATTATATAAAAAATGGTTGTACTACCTGCTTTTTCAGCATCAACTGTCGTAAGAGGGGTGAGGGCTGGAAGGGGAGAGAGCTGAGAAATTTTTGACTGAATCGGGATTTGTCCTGCAAAAGGTTGCTTTTTGTTTTTGAAACATCAATCACTTTGCATTTAAAAAAAATCCTAACCAGTAGGAATATGTTGGTACTACAATAAACCAAGAAGAGGTCTGAACATACAGTGACAGGCGTTTGTTTCCTGTGGAGAATTCCTTCCCACTTGAACTACATACAAATGCAGCTGTTGTGGGTACTGTCCATAGTACCAAAAGCCAAAAGGAAGAGCTGCGATAACTGGCTGCAATTTTGCACAGAAAACAGTGTCCAGCACTGGACCGGTGTGGCTTGTCAGGATCCCGAGGGTACTGCTAATTCTTGCTGTCCCTGCCAACCTTCTCTGGGCTCCACCCACCATGCTCAGACCTGGGCCATCCCTCCACCAGGGCCCCTTTAAGCCCCCAGGGCCACCAGTCTCTGCCCCAGTGTTGCCACATCAGGAGCAGTCTCCATCTCCTCAAAGCCATGCCCTCCTGTCCTCAGGGTGGTGCCTGATGTCCAGGGCTGAGGCTGCCAACACTGCCTTTTTAAAACATAAGTTGTTGTTGGACTGTGTGTTATTGTGATAAACACTGGCAGTGTGCACAGTCAGTTGAACATTTATCAAAACAATTTCTTTGATTATTTTAGTTATATTTATATCCCTTGACAGAAGAATAGGTCAAAATACAGATCAATGTTTTCTCTCTTGCAGGAAGACACTATTTAAATTTAAAACTAGACACATTCAATTCTATTATGTCATAGTTTGCCCTATCCAAAACAAAAAAATTAAGATTATTTAAATTGTTGGATAAAAATCTCTTTCTTTGTAGAGATGCCACACTCTATCAGAAATTTAGCACTGTGGTTAAATTCTGATCCTTGAGCCTGATCCATGAGACCAAGCTACAAGCTGCTGAAATATTGCCAATGGTGGCAACTAAAAACTTTCACGTTTTTAGTCTTACACTGGTACAATTAATTATATTTCTCTTTCTGCACGGCTTTGAGTAAATGTTTATACCTTTATGATAATAATATTTCTATTGGAATTGAAACCTGTCTTCTATTTTCATTAATGAACAATCCTGAGATAATTTTTCCTTGAATGACTGAGTCGAATTTCTGCTAATCAGGTACAATTTCACACCATGCTTTTTATGCCTCTAGGCGAATTATGGGTAGGCATTATATTGAATCTATATATCAAGTTGTAAGAATGGTTGCTGACTGGATGTTCACGTATACTGATAAGGCTGCAAAACAGGTAGATTAATAGATGTATTGCAGGACAGTAAGCAAACTTCCTTGAAAAATCTTCAGTCACTTATATATCAGACGGCATAAAAGGAGATAGTGCTTTCTAATAGCTAGAACAGACTTTGAAGGTCAAAGCTCTGCATGGGGAAATTAATTTTGTGTTACAGTTGCTGTATAAAGCAGTTATGATGGGAGTGAGTCACCTCAGTCATACTAGGGCACAATGTGAGGAGTTAAAGGGCAGCAGTTATGCTCAAGATGATTCAGCAGAGAGAGACAGAGGACTTCTGTTGAGAAAGGAAGGGCCTCTCCTGCTCTTCATTTCATCTTTCGCTTTTTAAAAGTTATTGTAAATTTAGTTACTGGAAAAATGTCTCCCATTGCCCTAACCTTTTCCTTCTACTTCCTGCTCTCTTGCCCTCATTATTGACTGAACAACAATAGTTCTGCACAACTGCATTCACTGGGAGCCGTTCATGATTTGCCAGACCTTGTTAGTATGCATGTGAAAGCAAACTAGAAGTGTAGCATAGCCAGGAAGCACATAGCTGGCTTCAGCAGGAGCTGAAGGTAAATTCAATTATTAATTTTTTATTCAGAAAATATTTAGTTTACCCACTTCAGTTCAATGGGGAATAAAGAATGCAACAAGGGAAACTTTGAAGCAAATGGATTTAAGACTATAAAATTAATATTTAAACATGAGGCTATGAGGACAAACAATAGATATACACCACAGATATGCTTATCTCTCATTTTATTTTAAGCATATCATAAGATGTTTTCTAGCTAAACAAACAGAGACTGGAAGGGAAGCTATGTCTTTCCACTGAAGATCAGTATAGTTTAAAATTTAGGATTAGTTAAGCAAATTAACAAGACTCTGTCGCTATTGCAACTTCAGAAAGAATGCAAGGAGAAGCCTTTTGCAACTGGATGTAACTGTCAGATCCAGAGACATCTATTTGTGACAGGTAAGAGAGGCATTTCCCCAAAAGGCTCATAATTTACATTTTTCAGTTAGGTACTTAAAGCTGAGCAAAATGAAGCTGGGGGGATGAGGTATGGGAAGACTATGCATACAACAGCACCAGTGGCCATGTTATCCATTGATCCATTTGAGATACCCTGACTGGCAGACTATAAAATGTTCAAAGCCATTAGTGTTATGTCCATGCTATGACTAAATTAAGATGGGCTAAAACCAATATGTTTGGTTTTTCTGGTTTTTTTTTAGTGTTTTGTGTGTGTGTGTTCTGATTTTGTTTGGTTTTTTTTAGGAAATAAGCTCCCAGACTGTGGTGTAGATGCTATTAACTGTGTGAGCTAGTACTACATGAATTAGTATTTGTGCTAGCTACATGAACTTCCGTGAAATGTGAGGCGAGGTTTTTCACAGAGTTATCAATCTAAGTAACTTGGAGTGCAACTTGGGCAGGTGTCTTTGTACAGGTGTTTGCAGGACTTTTGTTGGTATCTACCTGCCTGGCAAGAGAGAGGGCACTTGCTAAGGTTGCAAGGGAATGGTGCTTTGCTCTGGCAGTTTGGTGATAAAAAGGTGGAAGTGGAAAATTGGAGTACTATGGGAGGCAGGAGGGAAGGAAAGCCTGATCCTTGAGCCCAATCCATGGGACGAAGCTACAAGCTGTTGAAGTATTGCCAGTGGCGGCAACCACTTGTGTCATCGAAGGGAGAATGTGTGTTCTGTCGAAGAATATTTGTGATTTCCCTGAGCGTCATAAATACCGTATTTATATTTTTGCCTTTCAACAAAATAGTTGTCGTTTCTGTTGGAAAAATTGTATTTTTAAAGTATTTTATTTTGCTTGACTTTTTTCACCTTCAGGAAAGTAATACTCAAAGTTGCTTAGAAAAGGTATGAAGAAAGTCAGTTGTCAAATATTGCTCTGAGTAATTCACCATTTACCTTTCAAATGTAAAATTCAGCTTTCAGGATGCTGGTTTATTTGTAATTCATTTATGATCTATGGCAGTCATCTCAAAGACAACATTTGTGAGATTGTTACATTGGCATCTTTCTTGTAATAAACATTTGTAGAGCAATTGAAATTTGGTAGATGAGTGGTGCTTCAAAATATTGAAACTGTTGACTGTGGGATATGACAAAAGCATCTTTTTAGCCTCAACAGAATGAAGTAAAAGCTAAGTTTTTATCAAACACATGTACTTGTTTTCTTAATTCCATTCTCTCTTCTGAAGGGATTAGACAAAATAGAGTGTTCAGGAGCAGCTTGTTTTCTCCCCATACATTTATAAATTTGGGGTTTTCAGTAATACTGAAACGTGAGCTGTAGAACTGTAAAGATCTATTTCCAGAACCCAACCAGAAGTATAGCTGGTTCTACAAACACCAAGATCCATGCAATAAAATTTTGAGCTTGTTTTCTTGATACTTAATCAGTTATCTATATGTACTTGGACAGAAACATTTATATCAAACATATTATTCAACTGAAAATTATTTTGAACAAAAATATGAATAGTTTAAATTTTCCATAAAGCTTGCTAATTCTGTAGAAGTTATTAAGAAATTACTCTCTTTGCCTTGAAACTAAAGATAGAAGGTCAGCATTTCATATAACATAGTGCAGTAAGTGGCACTTACAAGAAGTGGTTTCAATGTTGCTATCTGAACTGTGTGTTCTGTGATGCACACAGCCCTGGACTCCTGTACTACACTTCCTCTCTAAGTGGAAGATATCCTAATCAGTAGAAAGATTAATTATTTGAAGTTTGGATGGTGAGAAGAAAATAGTTCAGTGCTGAAGTTCTGAAGCAATTTTTCCAAATTGGAATATTTCTGACCATAATTCCCATCCAATCAGAAAAAAAAAGACATTTTGCTTAGGATCTGTGGAGTTCAATAATGCTGTTATAAATGTGTTCTGCAATTACATCAATACATTCCAATTTGTCACACAGATAAGAAAAAATATATTATGGAGCAGGAGAACATTCTCTACTTTGTATGTATTTCCCTATGGAAAAGCTAATGACTTATAACATATGTGGTGGCTTATTAGAGAAAATCCCTTCCTCAGATCTGGCAGGTGGAAAGCTGAAGAGCTACACATTTGTTTGCAACAGTAGACAATAACAAGGACAGTTAAACTCAAAATCAAATCCTAATGGACCTGACAGAAAAGAACAGAAGGATTAATTATATTACTCTTCCCAATGCACCTTTGAGACTTGCTGTAAAACTTAATTAATTGTTCATGAAGCACTTTGACATCATCATATGAAATAATTTTGAGATGTATTGGTGGTAGTTTTTTCTCATAAAAGGTATGTTATAGTCTACTACTACATAATCTTTCTTAGTGAAATAAAGTAATACTAAATTTGATTTTTATTATGTTTCTGTTATGTTGTAATTATTTTTTCTAATTATATATGTTCAGTACATAAGCAAGGAGTTGCTTTGTAATTAATTACCATTGCTATTTCCACAGATTAAAAACGTACTGGTATAGGAGTCATACGCTGAAGAAGAATATCTGCTAAAAGTTGAGTGAAACACTTATTCAGTGCACAAGTATGATCAGCACAAAGTGAAAACAGTTGTCTAAAGCATTTATATATCAAGTTATAAACATCCTTTGACTTTACAACTCAGGAAGTTAAAGTATCAAAGAGTGTCTCTTCTTATAGGCACAAAGATTCTTTTAAATGGATACACTCTAAAACACTTTAGCACAAACTTAACTATTAAGTCAGCAGAAATGTTGATATTTAGAAATGTAAGCATGATTATGTGCAAATTTCTATGGAAATAATGGTACAATGCAGCAGCACTCACTGGGAATGAGAATGCCAGGGAATTGGGTCTGGGAATTGTGATATAACACTCTAATATTTCTCTGGGTGCTAGCATTTTTGGACTTGATGATAAACAACTTAGAGATGCTTTAAGATCATGGTTTTTTTTCAGGCAGAATTTTTTGGGCTTGTGCTTTTCTGAAATTGCATTGGTTTTTTATTGCCAGCATTCAGGTGTTCTTATTCGTAGAAATGCAGTGTTCTTAGCTCTTCACTTCTTCCAAACTTCTCTGTAAAAATAGTTTCCCATCACTCTGTCTTCATACTGCTGTTCACATGTTGCATCAGTCTCCTGTCCCTTTGCTCACCTCATATCTGATCTAAGAGGGAATCTAGGATTTCTTCATAATGAAAATTATAGGTACCCTCAGAGCTCGATTCATTCCATCTGCCTAAAATATTTGGTGTAAAATGGGATTATACTGACGGCTAGCTTGAACACACAGAATCAGTAAAGATCCATCCCTTTGTGAAATGTTTTCCCTTTGTGAAATATTTTCACAATTGAACAGTATTTATTACTGTACGATATTAAGAGTAGCTACTGCATGATAAGTGAAAGGAATCTTTCATTTTCACGAAATCAAAATAAAAAATGGCTAAATATAACATTCAATACTAACATACAATTTTAGTTTCTGAAAAGACTAAAACTGTTACTGTGAAGAATAACTGATTTTGCAATGCAACATGTGAAAATATAATGATAAAGTATCTAAGCATTGGAAGGAAGTAATTATTATAATTAACATTTATCAGGTAAATGTAGATAATTCTTTAAAGCCTTCTTTTTCTATGATAACCTGTAAGCTAAAATAATCAATAACATAGATCTTTGTACTTATATCATGTAATGAATTTGGCCCTTGTTATCTTTCCCATTACTGAACGTGCAAGAGTTCTGCTTGTTTAGATTTGGTACTTCATAGTTTTTAACAGTCTGTCACCTATCACACAACTTCTCTTTACCTTCTTTTGGTTGTCAGTCAAAATTACTGAAATCACTTAGAGTCATGGATTCAAAGAATCATAGAATGGTTTGCATTGGAAGGAACTTTTATAGGTCATCTAGTCCAACATCCCTAGCAATGAGCAGGGACATGTTCTACTAGATCAGTTTGCTCAGAATTCTTTTGCACTGATAATGCATCTGTTTCCCAAAAGAATGAGGGGCACTGTCTGCAAATGTCTTGAATTTTATGATGTCTAGAGATGAGGCAGGAGGAAGAGAACATGCAAATTTGAATGGTTAGGAGTAAAAAATATTACATGTTTTTCTTGTAGTGAAAGGGAGCACTGCCTTGTTCGTAGACATGACTGGGAAACAAAATAAGGAAATAATTGTCTTTGAGTTGATATTTAAAAATTGGATGTCTCAAATGACCATATTACTCAAGTTTAATCATACTACCTTTGGAATAAATAGACTAGAACTCATTCTTACTGATAGACATTTTTTCTTTTTGGTAAAGAATCTTCTATTTGTTTTACAGATTTCTCTCTGTGGCAAGAAGTGTCAAATTTAGCTGTACTGAAGACAACTCACCTCTCTCAAGCTCTGTGGTGATTTTTGCAAGTATATAGCAAGTTTCAATAGGAATTTCACACCATTAAATGTTACTGAGTCTGTTTGTTTGTTTTATGAGTCAATGGAAATAACATGCAATCACAAAATGTAAAAATTTTAAGTTTAAATTGTGTGTGGGTTTGTGTTTAAATTTTATGTTTTACTCCTTTTTTAAAAAAAAAAAATTGTTTTCATGAGGATGGTAGAATTGGCAAAAGATCTAATGCTCTCAAGCCACGAAATCTTCAGAGATGTCAAAGATTATCGTCTTCTTCCCTACACTGGAACAACTTTAATGATGGAGTTACCCAACAAAGCACTCCAGAAGGGTGTGATGTTTCTTTTGAGTTGATACCTATGGTCCGAGTACCATGTCCACTTCATAGTCGTGGGGATTCCCAAATTTTTAGAGGAAAAGTCTTCTGTCAGCTTTATGCATAGGCACACATGCTTTCACTGGTCATAAAAAACAAACCAAGCAACAACAGGTGATATGGAAGCTGTGGACTTTTTAAAACTCTTGCACTAGGTTTTAGAAAGTGGTGATGGTGGCTGTGTTTAGCTATGAGATAAAATCTCATTATTTACTTGCGACAGGGTGATGCCGCACATTTCATGAATGGGAATAGAGAAGAAGGCTTGTTTGGTAAGATTGTAACTTTCAGACTCTAGTAAACTTTTTTTCAGACCTTCATGCCAACCATCTGTTAAAGCATCTCTGCAGAACTAGCCATCTGCTAAGTATTAAATCTTTTTTAGTGCTGTGCTTGTGTATATTTTTTCAGGAATAGTTAAGTTTTCTGTTTCAGCTGATATTGTACCAACAAATATGACTAAGTGCATTATTCTTATAATTAAAACTCTTGCAGTATGCATACTCCAGATGGGTAACTTTTAGTACATTAGTCACCATTCACAGGCAAATGGCCCATTAGAACATTAGTGGATTATCCATTATCTAATTCAAAACATAAACTATATTTCTATTATCTTGTGATTACATAACTCAGGATTAATAGGTAGGTAACAGCCTTTTCCGGCGTTCTGCTCACAGTGTTAGAGGTAATTTAATAATGTTTACTTCTCTTGCAGTCGTTATGTATAGAAAACTTGTAAACTGAAAAGTAAAATTGACTTATACATCAAACTGGAAAAAAAGAAGTCTTGTGCATTTTAAAAAACAATGCTATGTAATCTCATTTGTGCCATTGGCAAATATACTGTATTGTCTGTATTGAACTTATTATGGCTTTTGCAGTTGGTGGTACTATAATAAACTAGTTTATCGATGTGCTAGCTGGATGACTGCAGAATTATTTGTTGTCATAGGTTTTTATGGTAACTTCAAATATAATTATCATTTGTAGTTAGCAAGAAAAATAAGCATAATGATTCTGTGCTGTAAAAAATTACCGAAGAATTTATCAGTTTAGTCAGATTAGTATTTTATTTCTTTGAACCATAACAACCATATACTGTAAAATACATTATTTTCTCAAACTATGAATAGTCAGTGAATTGCAATAAATGTAGGAAACCGCTAATTTCAATCAACTGAGCTTTGGACGTAATGGAAAATGGTATAGAGAGTGGAAACCTCTGACAATTGAAAAGTACAGTTCTGATGGCTGAGGTAAACTGAGACATAATAATTGAGAGAATTAACTAGTGAAATTATAGGCAAGGTATTCTCAATTCTCAATTTATTTGCTGATTTCTATGACAGTCGCATTTCCGGTAGGGAGAGTTCATGTCACATCAAGTTCTTAGTCTTCAATGTGGGTCACCAGCAGGTGAGTGTGCTGAGGTTCATTATTGTATCCATGGACAAGTATTTTTGAATTTAATATATTTTTAATTTTTTTTTTTTACGGGTAGTCAGGTGTGCCTACTGTAGGCACTCTACTCATTGCCAAGGCGGGTGGATGTAGCTCCCATGCCACGTGTATGTATGTAGTGTGAGTATACTCACAGGGTGGCTGAGTCTGGCTGTACAGGAAAGTGTTCAGAATAACTGTTCAGATACTCTCAAAGAACAGTCAATTCATCCTACCAGGACTGTGAATGCAGAAATGTAGCAGTGGGTAAGAAGGAGTTCCTTGGTTAAAAACCCTCACACACTTACTGAGTTATCATAAGAGAAAAAACCCCAAACTTGTAAATTATAATCGTGATTAATTAACTTATTGCCTGTTACTTAATGTCCAGAAGAGGAGAGAATTAAAGGGCAAGAGACACTTTCAATGCCATGAGACAAAGTTGCCATGTTTTCATGCTGGCCAAGCACCATTCATTTTAAGTGCTATCCCAAGTTTACACCAGTGGAACAAAACAAAAATTCAGCCCGTAATGTGCTAGATGTCAAAGCAGCTGAAAATCAAAGAAACAAATTCTCTGGCCTATCTTAGCTGCATTTTAGCTCTCTAGTGATAGAAAAGGGCACGAATGGGTCCAATGCTTTTGTCAGTTTTGCTTCAGTTTGCTGTCAGTTGCTTTATTTCCAAGGAGTGCAAAGAATTTACAGAGAAGTGATAAATACATCACCAGATCTGTAAACATCTGCATACTTTGATATCAGAGTTGGATACTAGAATGATACTGATGCAGGAAGAAGAGCTGCATGGAGATTGTGGGACATGGACTGTATTGTTGCAGCCAGGGTTTTGGTAGTAAAGAGGCTACAACTTTCTGAAAGCATCTCTGGCTAAGAGCTGCACGGTGAGGCCACTGCACACACACACACACACACACACACACACACACACACACACACTCAGACACCCCAGATAGTTTCCTTAATAAGTTGATGGCACAGAGTCAGGATTAGTCTCTGGGAGGGATTTATTCCAGCCATGTGTGTGGTGCGGGTCCAGGGAGGCAGATGAGGATGGGACCAAGAGACGATGAGCAAGAGAGGTAAAAGAGGAAGTGTTCAGGTCTTTTATATGGAGTCAGTAGGGGTGGAGAGAAAACATCAGGGACCAATAGTCTGAGGGCACAGGGGTGGTACACAGGTAGGGCTAGGGAAAGGGGAGCAGAACAAGGCATCCTGGGAGACACCTTTTGGTCTCCCTAGCCCACGGAGTATGGCCAGAGTACATCCAGGGGCTGATGTGGCTACAGGCTCACAGGCTCCCCCACTGTGTGATACATTAGTAGATATTGGTAGTAAGATGACAGGGAGATGGCTTCCCTCCTTGCTGCTAAATCTTTTTTGGACATGCAGCCAGAATGACAGAGGTATCTTTGAAAGTGGAAAAGACTTGATAGAGCTTTCTTTGTAGGCTATTACAAGATAGACATTGGCAGCTCCAAGATTTTGAAATGTGAAAATAATTCAAAGACCGGTCCAAATTCATTCAGGTCCATAAAACCTAAAATTGGAGTCAGGTTTGTGAATTCTCCTCAGCCCTCATCTCTCATTTCAATGGAGTCGAGGTAAGGATGAGAATGGTATGGACAGTCCAAAAAGGACTATGGCATAACAACACCAAATAGTTTGGTAGTTGCTCCTGGTATGCTAGAAGGAGATTTTGTACTCTTGTTCAATCTTGTTTAAACTATTTCTAGAGAATGTACAGAGTGGACCAGTAATGATTCATGGTTTGTCTTTCATTGTTTAGTCTGAGAGAGTAAAGTCTACCTCGCTCTTTAGCATGTTTCTACTTCAATTTTAGCGTTGTGGTTTTTCTTTTAATTAGTTACATAATTGAAAATTTCTAGAGCATGGGGAAACATTGAGGATGTTTTATTATTTAAAGCTAGAGAAGATAAGTGAAAATTAAGACAAATAATAGAAGGCTGGTTCAAAGAGAAATTTGATAATCTATTCATTATGTCCAGGACTAGCAATAAAGGGCTCAAAGGAAAAATATTTGGCAGAAGTTTCTAGAAGTTGCCAGTGAAACTGAACATTGAAACTGGCTGTCCGGAAGGCCTGAGGGGTCTCCAGCACTAAAGATATTAAAGAAAAGTTCTTTTTTGCTTGAACACAATCAAATGAACTTCCGAGATATTTTTCAGTTTTCCTATGATTCTATGATTTTATGCTATTGAATGGTGCTAACAAACCCTCTATGGCATGATGCAACAGGGAAAACAGCAGAGAGACATAACTGTAAAAATTATGTGATGCTAAGCCACTGACATTTATGGCTGTCACTAAGTTGAATATTCAAAGTATTTTCTATTCAAAGAAACAGGAAAAGTTGAATGTATGTTCTCCAGATTAATAAGACAATTATATCTTCCCGATTGTACTGTTATTTCTTAAGATTAATTTTGCTACAAGCAAAATTGTCTAATTGACACTGCCATTCCTAAACCACTGAATATGAAAATACTTATCTCAATGCAATCTTGAAATTTGCATTTACATTTCTATAGATGTCTACTTTTTAAAATTTCATTGCCGTGACCTGAAACCAAGAAAAGGAAACCTTAATTTTTAATGACTTGTGTTATACGACTCAGGTGTTTTGCTATTTGCAGGTTTGTTGTCAAAAAAATTTATCTCAACCTCTCTGCCCAATTATGAGTTTTTATTTTTTTAAGACCAGCTAATGTGAGCACTATTCCAAGTCTGAACTTATGCAAGACATCTTCTACTTCCACATTCTCTGCTTATATCAATTAAGTCTCGAAATCAGCCAAGCCCATCTGCACTTTTTTCCTAGTTCAGTCACAGCAAAAGCAACTCTCTCCTCGGTATTTAAGCCTGGTTCTATTCAGATATACCTGAAACTTCATCTGTGTTGCATCAGATTTTCGTTCACTCATGAATTCATCACCTTGGTGGCATTACATGTTCTTCTTCAGTTATCCTTGAGTAGCCCTTTGTGATCATGATGATTGATAAGTCTCTTGGATCAATGCTATGAAACTTTTAGCACAGATTTTGTAATACATATTTTAATGATGGATATGTCTGGATCCTACCGCATAGTAATGATATGTTTTGAAGCCCTATTTTGAGATCATTATCCTTCTGATCTTTGAAGGTCTGATTATAAAGGACTCTTATTTCCATGATAAATAGGTGCTAAATTATTCCTGGCTTCCTTCACTCATAGCATCCACTCCATACAATTCAGGATGAATGAGCAAGAGATTTACTAGTTATTACCGATGTTCTTGCTCATAGAATTACAGGCAAGTAGCATAAAAGCAAGGGTAATTTTCTAGAGGAAAGAACACCAGGCAGTGGGGAGCAGGTAAGAGAACATTGATGCTTCTTTTTGGAGCTCTGAAAATGAAAGTTTATCTAAGGTTAATCCTTGGGAGGGGGTAGGATAGTTGATATCAGGTGCTGTGTCTTAAAGCAATTGCTCTTGAAGCATGCAACTATCACTCTTGGAGTATACAACTTCTGGCTAATGGAGGCACTGAATTTTTCTGTGCCTGACCTGGCCCATCTTAAGTTTTGCTGGATGGCATTCTACATCTTGTGTGCAGACAGTTAACTGTGGATACCTACCCAAAAAGAGAAATACGTTAGTTCTGTAATAAAAATCTCACGTTTTACTGCAATACGCTAGGAAAGTCAAAACATCTCCAATAAAAAAGAGACCTTTCATTTCAGAATATCAAATAAATCTGGAAATGTGTAACTCTGGTTGGCATGATGTTGCATGATGTTGCAAAGATTTTCCTTGCTTATATGCAAAACCAGTATTTCCAAGACATTTAGATCTCTTTAGAAACCCATCCTTTTTGGCTTCTTCTTTCTTCTAATTTATGTATTTGAAATATTGAAGTGCAGATGTGTCCCTTGGGTGATAAATAAATATATAAACACCTCTGAGAGTAGTCTGCATTAAATAACTGGATTTTTTTTTCACTGCAGAAGACCTTAATAATGTGAGTTTTCCTCCTATCAAACTGCTCATATGCTTAAGTATTCCTAGATTAGGGCTGATAGAATTACTCCCTGTTTCAAGACACTGCAACTGCTTACAAGATATATGAATTGACCATTGATTGTATTAAATGTATATGCATAACTACGATTTGCTTTTCACCAAGCAACCACCAAGCTTCCTTAATAGCTTTATGTAACGGGCTTGATCAAAATCCTTTATCGGAACCTTCTTCAATTAGTGAATGTTAATGGAGCACTTTGAAAATAAAAAATGGAGTATAAGTGCATGCTACCATAGTTACGTAAAAAAGTCCTTTTATAAACCATTTTACTAACAGTTTAATCTCAAATGTTTATTTTATTACAAACATTTAGGAAAGTATTATTTACATACAAAATGCTCAGGATTATAACTTTTTGTAATGAAGAAATAAAATAAAGAAAAACAAGTTTAAGAATTGAATAATAAGTACTTCATAGCTAAAACTTTTTTTTTTATTATTCCATCAATTCCTTTGTGTGCCTAGTTTTATTCCTTCCTGTCTTGGATTCTTGAGCCTTTACTAGGCTTCACAATAGCTCTTTTAGTCAATTGAGTTAATATCTTTCCTCTGTCTTTCTCAGTTTATATAGGCCAACTAAACACAACTGGCTCTTTCTACTTCAGGTTTAAAACAACACCTAATTTTTAATCTACTCTTCAAACTTATTCTCCTCACAATATTTTGTTTTCTGACTCAAAAGGATTAGTGCAACACAACTTCTTTGAATGCTTATATTTGGGCATTTCTCTACTCAGAGAGGAGATATTATCACTTCATTAGTCTTTCCTAAAACTAACTGGGCTCTCTGCCAAAATGTCTCCCTCTTAATTAGCCTGAATCTTTGATGAGATAGTGGATAGAGTATTATACGTATACACAAAAATGAATATTGATCTTTATAATTGGCCACAATTGCACTACCATATAATTTGGCATGGCTTAGCTCTACATTTTTAGGGTTTCCAGTTATTCCTTTTAGTTTATCATGTAGATGAGATAAAAACATAATTTCAGAAACGATTAATAGTTTTCAATAGTGTAACAACCATAAATGATTTTGTTTGCATAATCACCTTGTGGCATCTCTACATATAAGATTATTCAGATTGATGTCTCTCAAAACTAATCTCTGTTAATTTGTGGGGGGTGTCAAAGGCATTTATCTCAGCTGGGCAAAATGAAATTTCAGATAAATCAAAATTCTTACTGGACTTAACAGTTGGTAAGTAAATAAGATTGAATGGGTTTCTCAGACCAGACAATTTCTTCCTTAGACCTACAGAGAGAAAAATGAAGAAAGTGTCATCACATTTTCTCTTCCTGCTGCTACCCTGCTAACCAGAGTTACACATTTCCAGAGCACTTGGGCCAGAGGCTACTGCCTCCTCAGATACCCTCAGTTCAGGTGCTTGTGGGATCACTTTAGTCCATATAAACCAGATTAGCATGCATATATTATTTAAATTTTTAAAGCAGTCCTGGTTTGTTTTGAAGAAAAAGTCCTGGGGAATACTCACATGGTAGGTCAGAGAGACAACAGTTGCCTCTGGGCCTGGTGACAGTAATTTTCAGCCAGTGTAACCACAGCTGGAAAAAGATTGTGACTATGCTAATGATATGACTGTAAAGACTTAGCTCTAGGTTAGCTTAATGCATAAATGCATTCATGTGTACAGATTAAATTCCTTGTTAAATCTGTACATGGTTAGGCCTTAGGCTGTGACTAGGACTTGCAGTGTCAAAAAATTACAGTGTAACATCCTAATTGGAACTGCAGTGGTCATAGGCAATTAATTTGGCACAAATCTTCTCACAGGTATTTTTGGCCAATATCCCTCAACTCTGATGAGCACAGATTCATGAAAGAAGGGTGGAGAAAACAAAAATTACAAAAATGAAGAGCTTTCTAAAAACGCTGACTGCTGCAGTATGTCTTCCTGTGTTAAGTGATGTGGCTGCAGTCATGTAGCTGCTCAGCCTCTTTATTCAGAGCAGGAAAGTGTTTGCTTTAATTTGTTATGACAGTGGTAGCTTACAGATGTTGCAATATTTAAACAATAGGTACCTTGATAGCTTCCTAGATAAGTAGAGTATTATTGCTCATTTAGTGGACTTAATTCCTTCATCAGCTTATAACTACCTATTTGTAAAGTGTTTTAGTCTATTCAGTCATTAATTTACCCTGTAGAAAGCCATGATGCTTCCTGCTGTATTGTAAAGGCCAGATCTAAAAGCATTATATGTTCTAAACTGAAAACGCCCACCAAGGTAAAGCTGTCACTCCGAAAAATCTTGCTTAGCTACCACATAAAGACAGACCATACTTTATAGCCAGTCTTTATGCTTCTCATATGATCAGAAATGCATCTTTATGAATCTTTGAAATTGTCCTGCTTTCAAGTGGCTTGATAGCTATTATATGACTAGGTCCAGCCAGGAGGTTGAATTTCAGTATTTCATTTCAGTCCCCTGAGAAACTTCAGCCTAGATGGTATTCTCAGATGAACTGACAGAACTAAGCTGTAAGGCTGTAGAGTTTCATTGATACTTTCCTAAAAAGAACAGAAAGAGGGGGAGGCTGTGGGTGTATTTTCTAAAATACCTTGTAACAGAATATTTTCTGAGGAAAGTAGGAGGCCCAAGTTCAGACTTCTTTTTCTGTTGGAGTTAATTCAAACTCACATCTTCAATGAATTTACCCTAACTAGCCAGATTTTGAGCAGAAAAGTCATGAAATGGAAACCTGAATACTTTACCTACAGAATCAAAAGAGAAAAGCAGGGGTTGTACTGCAGAGTAATATAAAAGCATGGTCTGGTCATCTCTTTTTTTATCATGAGAGGAAAAGTCAGTAGCAGAGGGTCTACCATTCTAGAAAAGAGATCCAAATAAAATTGATTGACTAGAAGTGAAAGATTATTCAGAAAAGAATTTATGCACAATGCACAGAGAGAAGTAGCAAACTCTGGAATAAAATTATTTAAGGACAGATCATCAGGTCTGTAAATCAAAATTCTTGTGTTTCCAAAAGAGAAAGAGCAAGCTGTATGTTATACGGGATTTTGGAGGATGGCCTTCTTAGGTTTTAATACATGAAAATTCAAATTTTCCTTAAAAGCTCATATGAGCTTATATGCAGAGTACAGACAGCAGAAGTGAGGACTTAAAATACTTCTTAGGAAGCCAAGACAAAATGCTGGCCTATTGGGTAGTGTTATATTTCATCTCCCCCTTCACACCTCTAAAGCACAGCTTCTTCACAAAGTTCAGAGTGCTTTAACTATTTTGTTTCTAATGGGCAAATATTTTATTGAAATATTCAGTCTGGCACAAGAGCTGATGTTGATCAGGACTCTGCACTGTACGTTATGTAAGACAAATCAGTACTGCTTTTTCTAGGGTGGGTTTTTGTCAGCTTTTCCTGAATTCCTGAAGCTGTGTTCCTTCCAGTAACACTCTCTTGAGCTGTTTTCTAGACTTTCAGAGCACAGTAGTAAGTGGTACTTAGGTAACTCTTCTACCGCCAAAGTGCCTTTCATGGAAGTGTTGATTTACTTGATTGATCCAGAGCTGTGTTAAAAAAATTTAAAGATTGTGATAAAAATGTGGCTTTCACATATATTGATTAGTTGAATTGTACTCACTTACTGTTTTAATTAGATATTTGACAAAAAGAAGATCTCAGTGTTGCTTATGGAGTTACATACATTGCCATGCCATTATTTTACAGAACATTTATATAGACTGCTTTCTGTCATCCCAATTCTGCAGGAGAAGAATTGAATTATTGCCATCAAAACCTCAGTGGTGCTAGACTGGATCCTTCATGGTATTTACTTGAGTGGTATTGATCTTTCAGTTTCTATTTCATTAGCTAGAACTCCTTATTCATGGAAGCTCTGAATTTTATGATAAGCCTAATATAGAGCTCATTGACTTGTTATTATTTTGTGAGCAAGAATCTTTTTGTTATTTTTAAAATACCCCAAAGTGAGACAGAGAGAGGAAAAGAAACTAACAATCACAGCAACAGATCTTAGTAACATAAAAGCAAAGTTTTTCAATGCATAATCATCCATTTGTCATCTGCAATGCCACTGGAGATTCTCGTTAATTATGCTCATTCATCTGAACCAGCCACAGGGGAAGTTCTCTAAACAGCTTAAGGCAGCCTGGCTGCAGAATACACTCCTTCTACTCCTGTCTGCACATTGTGTTGCTCACTTAACTCGCTGCTATTTGAGCAGTCAAGAGACTAACACCTGCAAAACAAATGGTAAACTAAAGGTAGTAGTATATATATATATATATATATACACACATATAAAGTATATATACCTTAAAAATGCCAGGATCTCAAGGTGCTTCAATTTTCAAAGTCTGAGATAGAAATAATCTGTAATTTTAAATAAACACTAACATTCATATAGGAACAAACATTAGAGTTTTAAAGCCGTACTGTCAAATGCCCATAATTTAGCAAGTGACAGATTTCTAATTCTCAATTTCTCCCCACTGACCAAAGCAAAATAAGGGATAATCTTTTATTACCATGTTATATTTTCCTTCATAAGAGTCTGTGCTCACATGAGTGCTCAGTATGACCATTATTTTTATATAGACAAAATTGTACCTTCTTTCTGGTTGAAATGAATGAACTCATTTTCTGAAATTTTATTTATAATTCTCAATATGATTACATATATACATGATATGGCAAACATCATCCTCACACCTAGTAAAGCTGTAGCCAAATGGATGCAAGATTTGAGGAAAAAGACAAAACCATTGAGCAATCTCTAGAATTAGATCTAGATTAGATGACCATGTGATTACTTAGATATTTGTGGTAAAAGATACTTGCAATGAAACCTTCAGTTATTCCTTTTCTTTGGTGTGTGTTTGTGATGCCTATGTTAGACAAATTAACAGATCTAAATAAATTGTAAGGAGTAACTCCAGAATCATCTTGCTGCAACAAATAGAAATTTAATCCTGCAAGGAAGGGTATCAAATCCACATATTACATTTTGTCTTGTTGCAAAATATAATATTCAAAGGAGTCACATCATATAAGACAAATTAACGCTAACTGGTTCAGGCAGGAAAATCCACTATCAGCTAAACTACTGTAAACAATGAGTTACAATGCTGAAGAAAAAGAAATCGTGAAGTTTGGCATATCATACTGAGAATTGTCAATACAATATCGATTGTACTTAAAGAAGTAGTAAAAAATACATTATTTAAAGAAAAATGTGTCTTAAACTATTTTTTCACATGCCTGACAGATTGTCTTTGATCCGCTTGATAAAACTGTCTTCACGTTAGAGCTGACATCTCGCCTTGCAAATCAAGGACATAATCCACAAAAAAAGGTGCCTTTTCTGGCTCATGGAAGATAGTTGTGAAAAAGAAATGCTGCTGAAATGTTATTGAGTCAGATGGCGCTCCAGAAGAGATACCCTCAATATTATGTGAGACAAAGGTAAACCAGACTCCTGGAGACGGGGTAGATACCTGCCTGAACTGACAGATCCATGCCTGTCCCATGCCTTGCACTCTGGGACTGAGCACTCTGCTCTCTTTTCTGAAAACACCATCTGTGTGAGGGTGCCAGACCACTGTCTCCAGTGCCAGTAAAAAGCAAATGACATCTTCACGAGATAGAGCCACAATCTTACAGCCAAGCCCAAGGATAAATGCAATCAGTTTATGGATGATGAACGGATGGGCAAAAGGCAATCCTGGGCCAGGCAGAGTGTGCTATGGGCAAAGTCAGATGTCTTTTCAGATATTATAACTTCTCTGTAGATACTTTGTCCAAAAGAAAACATCTCTGTTTTTCTGTTTAGTTCATAATTCTCCCTAATTTTTTTTCACTGAGTGCTGTGGTTTAAGCATGACTGGAAGCTGAGCCCCACACATTGCTTGCTCACTCCTCCCATATTGTGATGGGGTAGGAACTGGAAAAGTAGGTGTGAGAAAACCTGTGAGTTAAGATAAAGACAGATTAATAGATGGAGAAAAGTCTTCACTCACAACCAAAGCACAATGCAGAATTCATTCACCACTTCCTATGGGCAGGCAGGCGTTGAGCCATCCCCAGGAAAGCAGGGCTCCATCATTGAGTGGCAGTTACTTGGAAAAACAAACACCTGTGCTCTGAACCTTCCCGTTTGCTCCCTCTTAATCCAGATTTGATTGCTGAGCGTGACACCATATGGGCTGGAACATCCTTTTGGTCAATTGGGGGTCAGCTGTCCTGTCTGTGCCCCCTCCCACCTCCTTGTGCACCCCAGCCCCCTAGGCAGCGGGGTGGGGTGAGAGGCAGCCAATGCCTTGACTGTGCAAACACTGCTCAGCTATAAGAAAAACATCCCTGTGTTATCTACACTGTTTCCAGCACAAATCCAAAATGCGGTCCCATACTGGCTACTATGAAGAAATCTAATGCTGTGCAGGCCTAAACACAGGATACTGGGTAATGCTTTCTGTCATCTTAGGTCACCCACCGGGATCTATGCTGCTCGGTACATTTATTTATTTATTACTCATCATTTATTTATTACTCATCAACTGCAGATGAGTAATAAAGACTGGACTTCAGTGTTTCGTAACAGCTCTACTAGATATCACAGATATATGGCAAACAATGCCTCATGTCAACAACATTCAAACCAATTTAGGACTCTACATCCCCTCTTTTCATGAAGATAGTGAGCAAATTGAAACTTGAGATAACATATCATGTATATATATACACACGTATTTCTGAAAGCTTTTTAGTGAAGACTGTGGCAGAGAATTTTTTTCTTTGGCTATAGTACTATAATATATAAAATAATGCAATAGCTATGGAGACAATAATTGAGAATGGTAGAATTTTCCCTATGGCATGATCCAAAACTGAGAAACTGAGCCACAGAAATCATAGCCGTTTCCAACTTAAATTAAAAATACGCTTAATCTTGATTTTTCTTTGATATAAACCATAGCAAATTGTTTTCCTACTGGCCTATTCAACATAATTGTCCTTCAGAAAAAAAGGCAACCCCACTGTTCAAACAGACCAAAACAAACTTCACAATGTATCTCCCATTTTGCAGAATATGAAGTGCGTTCTGTTCAGGAGTCAAGGTGTTGGCAGCAGGGGGGACTGCAGGGCTGGCTTTTGTGGGAAGAGGCACAGGGCTGCCCTGTGCCAGACAAAGCTGCTTCCAGCTGGCTCAAATGGATCCACCACAGGAAACAGCTGAGCCTGTCATCCGAGAAGGTGGCACCTCTGGGAATGTAAGAAAGTGCAGGGGAAAAGGCCCACGGAGGGGAGAGAGAAAGACAGAGAGAGAGCAAGGAGGGAGAAGGAGTGAGAAACAGCAAAGGGAACACCAAGGCTGGAGGAGGAGGGAGGAAGAAGAGAAGAAAGGAGAGGAGACAAAGAGCGTGGAGAGCAGCGACATCACCACAACAACCCTGCACATGCTCTGCCTCGTGGACGGGGCTGAGTGTAAACTGCAGCAATAACACAAGGAAGGAGTGAAGTTGGTCTTGAAAAAGGGAGAGGAAAAGTGTTTTCCCTAAGTGTGTGAATGTTTGTTTCTTTTCTTTTTTTTAATATCTGAATCAGTAATCATATGTATACATATATACATTAATTGGCAGGAAATTAGGTTAATTTTCCCCCAAACCAATCTGTTTCTCCTATAATGGTGCTTGGTAAGCAATCTGCTTGCCCTTAGTTCAACCCTTAGTTCATGAATTTTCACTTTCCTACTCTTTCTTTACCATATCCTGTCCCACTGAAGAAGGGGAAAGAGCAAGCAGCTGGGTGGGAATTTAGCTGCCACCTGGGGCCAACTCACCACAAGATGTCTGCATAAAGTAGTGTAAAAAATATGTTGTATTAGCATGCAAAAGAAAAGTGTGGACAAAACACTGACATTGCTGTGAAAAATTATTGGGTGGATAAGCTCTGGAAAGCCCTTGCCTGCTGGCATGCACAGAATCAAATACCTGGATGCCAGATGTCTGTGTCACTGTGGACTCCATCTGCAGCACATGCTTTCATGCCATATGCTACTTTATATCAAATGGTGGTATGATTGCATAATAAATTTATCGAAAAATAGCTCTGTTTCCATCTCTCACTGTTCTTTTTTATTCTCCCATCTCTTTCTCTCTGTCACCTTTGAAAAAAAAGTTCCACAGACTGTCTTTCTACACACTACATTTCCCCTGTCTCTCCAAAACAGGATGACTGAACTGTTGGGGTCTGAGGAGTTAATGTCCAGATATTAGTGACTAATTACTCTGATAATTCATTGTTGTGCAAGTTTATGGTATTTCTTTTTAAGAGGCTAGCATTGATGTTATAATTACACTTTCACACATTTGAATCTTACAGGAGATAAAAAAATTCTATATAACTTTATAACATAAGTATACTTAATATAAACAGAGAAGTTTTGAGCCCACATTCATCTTAAGAAGACAAAACAGTGACAAGAAATCAGCAGGAACAAACATCGTGGATGTTTTAGTTTGTTTGGTGTAGGTTTTATTTTTGGTTTTTTATTTTCAAGATTGTGGAAACATTGACAGTGAAAAATTTCATAATTTTTATTAGTTAAATTGAGTATTTTTTGTTTTCTTAAGATTGTCCTCAGAACCTGATCATCTTTTTATTGTAGAGACACATCATCTATTTTTTAAAAAAAAGAATTTTGAAAACTGTAGTTAATTTGCGTGTAGATGGTGGATTTTCTCTCATCATCACGTTCCACATTTTTATTGACATTCATTCATTAGGTCCCCTGTTTCTCTCTCTGTACCTTACTGTCCTGTAGAAATAGCAAATTGAATCTATGTAAAGTCTGCTTTATCCTAACCAGAATCTGGCATCTAGCTCTAGTTGTTGTCTTTCATAAAACATCACAATATTCTTCGAACTTTGATTTGATTCTGGTTTATTCACTTTATAAACCAACTGATCTCATTTAGATCACTACACATGTAGTACAATAAAAACAGTGTAAGTGAGAAGAGAAACCAGCTGCTGGCTTTTTACTTGTGTTGTTATTTTGGCTGTACATTTAAAGGATATAGCAAGGGATGAAATTTACCCTTCCCTATCATTCTTCAGAACTTTCTTTGCCTAAGAGTTGCAGAACACAGTAATTCTGTATTCTGCCAAATTGTATGGCAGTTGCATTTTTTCCTGAAAACACACATATTTTTGTGGAATAATATTATGTATACCTGGTCTACTGAGAGTGTTAAAAGAACCAGAAGACAGTCTGGGTCACGAACAATGATGAGTTGAAAGGACTAGGATATTGCGAAATAAAATCAGGACACGATTTGTCACAGCACAGTACAAGTTTTCACTGTGCTGAATTCAAGTAAGATCATTTTTGACATGCAAAATGTATGTCATACCCAGTATGACGGGGAGGCCAGTGTACCCAAGAAAATCCCTAATAATCTTAATAAAGTTTAGGGTTCTACTTTCCATCGTGTCAACCTGGTCTACCATGTCTGGCTCCCTTTTTTCCTTTGATTCTGCCCATTGAGTAATTGTTTTTGAAAGAAATAAGAAATAATAAAAAAAATAGATCAATGTTTCAGATTCATATCTCTTGACTGATAAAAAGTGGAGACAATATTAGTCTCTCAGTGGAAAAAAAAACAGTGTCTGTAAACTAATATTTCAGACTTTCTCTGTTTTGTAGTACAAGGTTCTCCTGAACTTCATTTGTGTCACTATATAGTGATAAACAGATCCAGTGCCAGCAGCACTCCCAGGTGTCAATAAGTAATAACAAGAGGATACAATTTAGTAAATTTCAGGTTTTCTTTCCTGAACCTAGAATCAAGACAATAGGGGCAATATTTCTGCAGAGACTGAGGGAATAGTATTGAAATATTCTCCCAATGTAAATATTCTCAGAAAACAGATCAAAATCCTCCCTTTTTCACTGAGATCCTCACCCAGCATAGGTAGGAGTTTACCTACCACTTGCTTTGGAAGTCTTTTAAGACATGTGTCTTGACTCTGCCGGGAATTATCTACAGTGTTAGGCTTTTGTGGAATTGATGTTGTCATTTCACTGTTTCCCCTTAGTTTAAATCAACTTGATGCTCTATTCTAGTTGTGAAATGTCCAGCTTGGTTCTTGTCTCTCATAAGGCATTTGGAAACCTTTATTCAGAACTGAGATGAACTGCTACATCTGATGTAGAAACTGGCAGTTTATCTTCGATATAAGTGGCTTCATGTCATCAACACACTGAGAAGCACAGAACTTGTAGACAGAACTGAGAACCAGGGTTTTTTATATACCTGTGTGGAGTTTTCATTTCCTCAAAATAGCTCTTAAAAGTTTTAGAAGAGTCTTGTTTCCTTCGTTAACTCAACAGCTCTCCTTTTCTAGATAACTATATCACTTTTAGTGCAAATACTTGAATGTTAGATTGATGTGGGACCGGCAGCTGAAAGTCTATCACTGACTTTAATGGAAATTGATTAGATCCTGCTGGCACTTAGGCAAGTGAAATTCAATTGCTTGAATGTATGCAGAAAATTATCATAAACATGATGCAATTTTAGCAGAAAGGTGTTCATTTTTTAATCTGAATCAATGTTTGGGGAAAGAAACATACCATACTTCCTGCATCCTGGGTAGGATAAGAGAGGTAGCAGTTACTTAATAAGCCACTTAGAAAATTTTTAGAGATAGCCTTTTAGTTTACCAGGGAGAGATATCACTTGAGCATTTGGGGAAACTCATTACAATTTGATAGATATTGCCATTTGCTAAGTATTACTGACTGTGTCGGAGGATGATGCATTGTCCTCTTTCTCCATTGACTGTTATTGGGCTTATTGGATCAGGCTCCAAACTTATATAACTTATATCTATACTGGCATGAAATTGTCTTGGAGTTTGGTATCTAGCCACAGGAGAATGATAGCTTTTGGACTGCATGGATACTTTGAGATCAATTATCTTAATTTGTTCTGCTGGCAATTAAACTAATAAGAGCTGTTAATTCCTTATTTTATATCTTCCAGGTCACGTGGTGTGCTTTTCTGATTAAGATTGCCATTTGAGACACTTCTAGGATGACTGAAAGATAATTCAACTTGTCATATTTTTAAATAAAATATATGCTCTTTTCTACAAGTTAATACATCAATGTAAATAACAAGGTAGCATGGCATGACTCACAGTCCTTAGGATCCATTACTTGAACCCATTTGTGTACTTTTAAACTGTAGTGTAATTTTTGAAATAGTTATTACTTTTATAGCCCTATGTTTAAAAAAAAATGGATCTTCTATCATCCAAATTAAAGAGAGAGATCACACAAAAAGAAAGGATAGAAGGTAGCACTATCAGAAGATCAAAAGATTGGATCTTGCCGTCCTTCTGAGCTTTTTCTGAGTAAGATTTAAGAATTGTTTTTCTGAGTAAGATTTAACAAGTTCTTAGAACTTCTCAGAATTGTTTTTTCTGAGTAAGATTTAAGAAAAGAAGATCTTAGCTTTCCTCTGTGCTATCACCAGTATAAATAGCTGAAATCAAGAGCTTGGTTTTGCATCCCACAGTTTTTTTTTCCATAATATCTTGACACTATATTTTTTCCCTACTATTTTTTTTTTTTTTAATCACATTGTTAACCTTACCCATACCTACCATTTACCAATTGCAATAGAAGTGAGATACCCTTTGCTAGCAGTACTGGCAGGCCACAGTGATGCCTGACCAGTGGTTTTCCTTAGTTTTGAGGTCTGATGTGCAGCACAGTAGTAGTAGACTTCTCTTTTTCATGCCTAGGGGAGTCTGAAAAACAAGTGGAAAATGTGAGTGATACATCCCAGGAGCTATCATTTATTCCTCATATACTGAGGCTGTAACACTGGCCCGAGTAAAGGCAAAAGGAGCTTTATCTTTGACTTTGGTGAAACCAAGATTTTCTTCTCTAGGTTGCACATAGTTATGATAACATGTTACCTTTGTCTTACATTTGCCAAGAACGGGGATTTTGTTATGTTTCAGTGCAGAGGGGGATCACGCTTAGTGTTCTCTGCCAAGCCATTACTTTTGCTCTTTCTTGCGTTATTTTTTGTCATCCAAAAAGGTGCTCTTTTATGTGTAAATTACAAAACAAAAAGAACACTGAAATAATGGAAATATCTCATTCTTAGGTTTACTATCACTGGTATTCCTTTCACAGAAAGTGAGTGGTTCTCTACTACAAGTCTAGGAAATTTAGCATTATTAGTGTAATGTCTTTAAGAACAGATAAATTATTTTATTTTCTGACTTGATGGCTTGAACACATAAAAACTTGACTTCCCAGCACAAGCTCTACAAGTAATCTCTACATCTACTGTTTGAACTGTTAAGCATGGATGTTTTGAGCTACATATATACTTTGCTGCAAACAATAACCTGGAGTCAATGTGCATCCAAATTTCTATTGAAGGCTAATGAATAAGCTGTTAACTAATTTAGTCTAATTGTAGCTTTGTTGCACTAAAATATAAAGCTAGCAATTCAGCTTTTGCCCTGAGTCTTTTAAATTATACTTTCACCCCTACTGTGCAAGAGCCTAATTAAAAGCTTTTAGCTTTTCACTGTGCGTGCTTCTAAGTGATGTTGTTCAGTTTATCAGGACTCACTTATCACTCGATTTCAATAGGAAAAAAAAGGAAAACTAGAGAACAACATATTTTTACATGTTTTTTTTGCCATTTGCCTTGAAAATTTATCTGTTAATTTGTTCATTAAGCAAATCCCATGAAAATCAGAAATAATTCCGTATAACATCAGTAGTGTTATTCATGATTTAAAATGAGAAATTAAAATATAAACAATATATTTTAAAAAAATGTGACTTGCAAAAGAGAAGACAGGAGCCTTGTGTCTTCTAGAAGCATTGAGAATGAGTTTATGCCTTTTTACTTTGTTTGGCTGGTTGGTTTTTCGTTTGTTTTAAAGAGTTTTGGGGCATGTGTGTTTGTAATTGTGCCAGGATTTTTTTGTTTATTTGCTTGATTTTTTGTTTTCACATGTGACAGTGGTGAAATGCAGTGAAGGATGAAGACTGAAAGATTATATAGAAGATTTCTTGAACAGCTTGCAACAGAAGAAAGCCCCGTCTTCAAACATAATCTCTACAAAACCTGGCTAAATACTGCTGCTGTCCTCAGCCTTGCTCTGTGGTCTTCAGCTTCACTCCCTTAAATTGCTGTAAGTTCAGAAAGTCTGTGAAGGGGACTAAGATACTTACTAGGGAGCCTTTCCTGCTGCTCAGAAAAGTGCTGTTCTTTGTCTTTTGCTTAGACACAGGAAGATAGCAACGGGCAAGCAATTTTTATTGCTAATTTTAAGCTACCTGCCAACACCTGAAAGTCTGAAGAGACCTTCTTTTTTAGTGTCTTAGTAGTCATTTGATGACACATGAACTTACAGGTGAGTACTGGCAAGACTGAAGATGCGGTGTTTTCCAGGGGTAAATGCACTTGGCAGTGAATTCAAGCACAGTTTGCAACAAACCCAGCTGGTCATGACACTCTGTACTTAAAATAAATGAGCCTTAGAATGGTTCATTCAAATAATATGAGAAGCCAGGTACAATCCTGCTTCAAGTGCATTGCCAGACTTTTGTCTTGGGGGGACTAGGGGAGAACGGGAATGAGGGTAGAGCTGAGAGGAGAAAGGGACATTGGATCTCAGAACCCACAGTTTGGAAATAACTGTGGCCTGGGTTTCAGAGTGCTAGAGTACATCTCTAGTTACATCTCTATGCTAATAAACAGTGATGGGGAACAGAAATGAACACTGAGATGTTATTGTCCATAGCGCTGAATTTTTATTAGGGTCCTTGGTTTGGACTTGGCCTGGGTCAACTACTGCTCATCTAAACAATTCCTAGGACTGATGCAGAAGTCAGCATCTGTGAAAAACTACTTGGATGGACAATCCTATTTTGAAACTAAGAGAATTTAATCATATGGATATTGGCTGTTCTGGGCCAATTGTCCTCATGTCATTTTATGGACCCAGACACTATGTATATTAGTCCTGTAGGAATAGCTCAAGAGAGTAAATGGAAGCTGACTCAGAGCTTTGAACAGGAATTTTCAGCCTTGGCATAGCATACAGTAAGTGCAGTGTTACATATGCTTCTACAATATAAATATACACATTTGGGCTAATCATGCTAGACTTTCTTTTAGTCAAACGCAGGAATGTTGGAATGGCTCAGATGACGTACCCCATTTCAGATAACTTACATGACTAACTACCAATCTCTAGCTAGTCTGTGGGATGCTCCGGGAAATGAACAAGAGATTTCTTGATTTGCTTTTCTTTCGCATCCCTTGTAGTCTAGAGATCATGTCGCAGTAGGGGTATGGTGATACCTGACTGATTGTAATCTGTCAGTACCCTCGTTGTTTGTGGTCACACAAACATCTCTCCTACACTGTGGATTAGCATCCATATCTGTCATCCTATCTTCTGGTATCTTCCAGCGTAGATGGCTCTAAGAGGAAAACAATGTTGTATCTCATTCAGCTGTTGAGGGGAGTTCTTCAACAACTGCCAAGATACCTTGCCTCCCATCTTCTACTGTTTCTGTTGGGGTTTTGCAATGTCTTCTTCAGCATGTATTTTGCACATCCAGCAACAATCTTGTGACTTCAGCTTCAGCATGACTTGCTGAAGCCTGACATGTTCACATGTGGACCTGCCTCATCCCCTCTCCACTTTAGCTTCTTTCGCTGCACTTCTCATGACTTTCCTTTGTGCTGGCTGGTGATGACAGCCTCTTCTCTGTCACTTTCCTTCTTCTCTAATATATACTCCAGACTGATTTTGGACACAGGCCAGTGAGAGAGTTAAAACCAAAAGATGCTTCATAAATCTCTGTGCCTATTTACAGTGATACGTAATTCAGCTTTCCCACTGGGTCAGTGGAACTGGCACTGATATGTTAACAGGAATCAACACAGGTTGACTTGCTGTCAAGGCAGTCACGAGGGTGAGTTTACAGAGCCTGGAACTGTGAAGAAAACATCTTTTTTACTTGACACTTAAGCAAAGCTAAATTGGAGTGGTAGGGATAACGAGCAGAGAACCTCCGCAAGATGCCATTTTTAGAGCTACTTTCCAAAATAAAAGTATGATTTAAATCCATGGCTCTGTTATTGTCTGCATTTAGACTCTGCTCTCTCAAAGGTAATTTTACAAGCTACAATAAAGCACTTCCCAGCATGTAACATTAGTGTTCAAGTGAAGCTGTTACTTTTTATTTTTTCAAGTGGAGTTGAATGATTAGTAAAGGAGCAAGAATTTAAATTGCCTCATCTCTAGTAAATGTTAACACATGCCTCATATGGCTCCCTCTGAAAGTCTGCATTATCTGGCAAGTGAACTGTATGTATACATATAATTATATACACACATTCTCGCTGGTGTGATTCATGGTGATTTAGTGCAGCCAGTGGAAGTTTTTTTGATCACTGTCCTCGCTGTGAGCTGTTAAAACATCCCCCTGTCTAGATGTGAGTCAAATTCAGTGGCTTTATAGAAGTGTGCAATGCTGTGCATGGTAAAAATGCTTGCTGCACCACTCAGGGTATGAGCTGCTCACCTTTTGCTTCAGCCCAGTCTTACACTTTTTTCCTGACTGTAGACATGATATCTTTCTTAAGAAAGATTTATTCCTTCACTTCTATCTTTTTTTGGCTAGAAGTTCAGAAGAGCTGGTGGTTAAATTGTGCTCAGGTGTGCTTTAAACTGTATGCTTGGCTCAGTGCAGCTGAGTGCTTTAAACTGTGTGCTTGGCTCAGTGCAGCTGACCTTTCATTCTTAACTGTTCAGCAGATAGACAGTATGCTGCAAGTCATGGTCATTGCCATGCTTGTCTTTCTGGAACAGTACCTCTATTTTACACCTCTAGGCTTTATTCTGCACAAAGTCTATCCATTAAAAAAAGTCTATCAGCATAAACCTGTCAAAACCCATGCTAGCTTTGCAGATTTTCTGTCATTATTGGTGGAGCTATTCATAATATCTCTGCACTGAGTGAATTGTTGAGCGACTCAAAATTTAGTTCTACAAGAGGTATGGAAGAGGCAATACAGTGTCTTTCAAAAGTTGTGTATGGAGACCTGAACTAAGTTTAGATCTGTAGTGTGTTCAGGAGTCTATGTGACTCCTGATGTAATCCTGAGAAGCCAGCGGCTTCTCACACACCTACTACAGATATTCTCCTGCAAGGGAGTGTGCATTGATTCGTGAGAGACCCCCACCATGGCAGCCAGCAGAGCCAACAGAGAAATGGGCACCAATTTTAGCAAGTCTTCCATCTATCCATGCATTTATTCAATTACCCAGCCATGTGAGCATCCATCTAGGCAAAAGTTTTGCTTTACCTACGCTGCTGGCAGATAAAGTAGCAAAACCTTCTAGTCTAAATATATTTCAGCTCATTCCCTGATGAAATGGAACATATTGTATGTCAACTTAGTGATACTGCTATAATTGTTTCACAGAGAAGATTGCAGAGATAAAATCTCTCAGACAGTATTAAGGAGGCCATTTTTTAAAATACTGTATATCAATAATATGTTGCTGCATACACCTCAGAGTCTCAACACCTCAATCTGTTTAGTACAAAATGGTAAGTAAATGAGGAAGTGAGGAAGATGCAGATATTTTTAACGTGGATAATTTGGGGTTATACCATCTAATGTGTCCAGAAAGCACATTTATTTCTCTCTGAAAGTCCAACAAACACTGTTAAATTCCTGTATATCTATATGAACAATGATCTTTCCCAAGACAATGAGCTGATTCTCACAGGGGTGAGCACAAGCAGCAACATTTTCAGATGAGGAAAATTGGCATAATCGAAAATGATGCTGAGGAATGGTTAAACATGGAATAATAATTTAAAAAGTCGAATACAGCTGACACGTAGGACAACATATGATTAACCAGCCAATTGCCATACTTTCACATCTAGAAATAATGGATTCAGTCTTTACCAGTGGAACTGCAAATGGTGACTGTGATAATGCTTAGGATTTGAAGTGAATAAAAGAGTTTCAACATAAACTGCTTGTGAAAATGCAGTTATGTCAAATATTTGTATACAAATATGCAGTCTAATGGAAGGAAAACAGTGAAGTGTCTAATCTAGCAGAAAAGCTGAAACATGAAGGGAAAACAAAATAGAAAACTAGTTAGACGTTTTCTTTTACAGAGGGGTCACAGTCACTGGAATCAACTAAAAATTGAAATAGTACATTTTCTGTGTCTTGTTGAATGCAGCTGAAAAACCTAATTTTCCCCCCCATTTCAATTTGTACCCATTACTCCTTTTGCTATCATCTCCTGATGCAGAATCCCTCTCTGACTTGCCAGTAGGACCCCCTTGGGTGCTGAAAGGTTGCTATGAGATCTCCACGTAATCTTCTCTTTTCTGGACTGAAAAAAACCAACTTCCTCAGCCTGGAGGTGCTCTGAAAGTTTTTTTCTTGAGTGAGGGAACAAAGTCAATACACGTCATTTGCCTATCCTGAGGTTTTCACCTCAAAAGTAGGCATTAGCTATAAATTGGAGTATACTTCTCCTCACAGTCGGGTTTCACTCTCTCACAAAGGTATAGATATTGCAACACTTCTGTAAACTAACACTAAGAATACATCTCCTACCCTGGCCAGAGATATGGAATATGCAATAACTTTCTCCATTTCTGGAGCAGGGTTGTTTGTACCTTTGTGGACATTCTTACATTGTAAGGCAACATCTTAAACACAGCTGGTAGAACAGGTGCTCCAAAGGCATGAAAATTTTAGTCCTGGAGAACACAATGGGAATTTAATTTTAAAAAATTCACATAATATGAAGGACCCATATTGGACCATATGGTCCAGCAGCATCCCAAAGTCTGTAATGGTTTATGAATGATTAAGCACTGGCAGAGGTATGTACTGATTACATCACTGGGCCAGCATCTGGAGGCTGTGAGAAATCCTAGAGGATATTTTCTTGGCCTTTTCTTCTCAGTGATTTATTATCCAAAATAAAGATTTGATTGCAAACTGCTGATTGAACTGGCAGAGAGGAAAGCAAGAGGACAAACACATTCAGGCTGGCTATGACTCACCTGAGGGCACAGTAGCTGCCACTAATCTTGGTAGAAACAACATTCATGTGCTTTCCCTGCTAACACCAGTGAAACAATCTGGGAACTCTAATGCTACCATATATTGTGATTTCAGAACTTGGTACCATGTATGTTCCTTCTACAAAAACAGCAATATGAAGGCCCTGTTCTTTGATTTTTTTATGGGTTATCACATTGATCAATTTGTATTCGTTTATCAAGGCACAAGAATTACAAGCATACAGTGTGGAGCAGGCTTATTTTTAATGTGATACATAATCAACATGCAAATTAGACTTAGTCTGCTTTGTTGCAAGATGTGGACGTCCCAAAAGCAAAATCTAGCCTTCATAGGTAACATTTGTGAAAATAATGCCAGATACTCTGTACAACCTGTTTGAAATTGTTTGGAGACTGTTCATTACATCCCCCTTACACTTTGTGTTTCAGTTCACCTGAAAGATCAAAGTTCTCTTCATCCTCTTAGATAACTGATAATTAGAAAAATAGAATACTTCTACTCATCATCCTTCCAGCCCTGATAAACGTTGTGTCACTTTTTAGCTGTCTGCCTCAGAATCAGGATTTTTTAGGAGGAAACGTGAATGCCGAATGCCTTCATGTGAACTTATCTGTAGACAATCCAGAATGACTACTGCCGAAAGATTAAAGTGAAGGTGAAATCATTGTATCTAACTAATCCCACTAATGTCCCTTGATAATAGCGTCTAGTGGCCAAAGACTTAGCTATCCCAAATATCAAATGAAAAATAATTGCTCACTATTGAAATATTAATCTTGATATTCTTCTTATTATAACACTTTTGAAAGCAATATCCAAGAGTATAATATTCATATACATTTATTCTTTGTCTTATAAGTTGATGAAATATGAAACTAAAGCATAAAGACATTAAAAATTATCATATTTATTGCAGGTTTTATGAGACATGCTGCTGCAAAACACATAAAATCCTCTAGGATAAATCTACATCTGGTGCTGCCTTGATAACTGTTGAATTTACAATGGTGAAATATTTATGCAGGCTTTTCTTTTAAAGAAATAGCTGAAGTGTAGAGTTCTTTTGTATGAATGTATTCTGTCATTTGCTGCTGGAAGCTACTGGTGCAGTGCACCAGTGAGGAAGTGAAATATGTGTACGCTTAGAAGAGGGGTAATTTTTAGAAATTAAATACCTAGTTCCTATCATTCATTTTCTACTTCAGTGTAGATTTTGCCAGTCGAGCAGACTTAACTTGAATGTTTTTAATTGGCCTCAAGCACCAAACATTTTGCCACTCAGGTAGAGTGTCAACCATACCATAAAACATTCACTTTGTCTTTTTGTTTTTCACCATAAGTTTCTTTTACTGGTTTAGACAGAAGAATATTTTTTGGCTATAGAGTGCAGAGTGAAATTGACAAAATTTGGGATGTTGTTGTAAAGATTTGCATTCAGATTGTCTGTTATTTAAATTCTCACTAAAACCTCAATATTTGCTAGTAATTGGTACAAAGTGCTGTAAATGGCTTTTCCCCCATCAGAGTCAGCCCTGAGATGTTTAGTTTGTGGCTACTCGACTACATTTGCTCTTGAAATGTAGGAAGGCTGCGCATAACTCTGTCATGTATCAGAGATATTCTGATGCCAATGAGATTAATAATTCTAATGGTGTTTTTGAAAGGACAAAGCCTTGCTGAGAACAGCATTGTGAGGTAATCCAGACACCTTGTTTTGTTATCCTCATCTACCTTCTGGTAGAGTGATCGGAGTGTCTGTGAGCTACTCCTGGAGGGCCAGCTCCCCTCAGGCCTCTGAAAAGTGTCTTGCAGCTCTTGGTCATAAAATGTTGAGGTAGACTTTATGAGCCAAAAATTCTGGTTATCCTATTTTCTTCAGTAATTATGATAATAACTTGAAAATAGAATTTAGCTGTGAATACAGTAGTGACACTACAGTATCAGTTGTTCTTAAATTGTAGAACTAAGTTGCAATTTGACTAATGACAGTGCATGAATATGACTTTAGTTTGGAACTTCCTCAGTGCGTATACTTTTTAGAACAAAACCTCAATCTGCATATGATTTCATTGTTTTTCTGGTTAGTTGCAAAGGAATCTTTCTTCTGTAAATGGCAAAAAATCCTTATTTCCTTGGCTACCAAAATATTCTATGGGTCAGAGAACTGAGGCTTGTTTTTGTCCAACGGCTTTTCAAAAGGAATCTCAAATATTCTTCTTAACCTTGTGAAAGACAAGAAGGTGGAAAAAATTAACGAAATGGATGTTTTTTGTTGATGAGAACAATAGCCAGAAGAAGTTGGGTGAGAGCCATACAAAGATTGCATAAAGAAAAGAAGAACAGACTTCTTTAAAAAGTGACCACTTGGCATGTGATGATCTAAAATATTATTGTGACTTTGGCTCTTCTCTTGTGTGGGAGACCAGGAAATAAAGCATGATCTCTTTCTAGAATATTCACCTTATTTTTACATTGAAGCTTTAAGTTAATATTCAAGTACAAATTTAAAATGCAGAATGTGTATCATTGGTGAACTTTTAAAACTTTGAATTTTGCCAATAACTAATCTTGACAGAGCTATTATAAAGAGGGGAACCATACCAGGTTTGTTTACACAGTTCAGTTTTGATCTACTGACTTTGAATGTAATTATCATTTTGGAATTAATATCTTGTCCCTGTGTGCATGACTCTGACACTCTTGCTTTCTTTTGTGTAATGAACCCAGAGTAGTTCTTAAAAGCTTTTCTTTTACATGGAAATCTAAAGGGACCTACTACTTGTTCTTTTCTAGTAATTTTAATTATTTATCAATTGAACTTATCTAATTACTATGCCTATCTATTCACAATATAATATATTGAATATTGTCCAGCTAGTCAGGTTTTCCACTGTGGCTTCTGTATCCTTATTAGATTGAACACTGAATAACAAACACATACTGACCTGTGCATACAGTGCTCCTAAACTAGCTGCCTGTCTTCCTAGTTTATGTAGAATCACAGCTGGAGCCCATTATGAAAAGAGAATACTTTGCACCAAATGTACATACTGCTTCTGTTCCAGGTTGTGGAGGGCTGTTGTTTTTTTGTTTGTTGTTTTTGTGTGTTTTGTTTTGTTTTGTTTTGCTTTGTTTTGTGTCATCTGTACTGAAGTTTAATCATCTATTTTACTCTAGCCATACTAAAGACTCTATGAAATTTATATTTACAAAAACTGATTCTCACCTACAGGTGGATTATGCCTGTAGAAGTTAAAAAATTGAATAGTTTAAGAATTTTGGTGAATATGTCAAGGATGAATTCAGGATCTATCAGACTTTGAAAGAATGTGGGTCATGTACTAATCTCTTGTCAGAGGACTGGAGGGCAAAAACCCACATCTTAGGCCAGCCACCTACACTCAGAATGGTAGCAGACATTCATTGGACTTAATTAATGTTTGCTTCAAAGTTGTTTAAAGCCAAAGGTTTTTATCTTGTTTTTAATGTATGATTTCTTGTCCTCTCAATTTCATTTTCCCAGTAGCAATGAAAGAGCAGGAAGATAGCCATGCATTACTGGCACTTCCTCTTATTGTAGCCATGTTTATGTGCTTTGAAGTCAAGAAGCACAAGTTTGCAGTCTGCTGTTTGACTGGCTGCTTGTACTCTGCTGTCCTTTTTCCCACAGCTCTTGAGAGCATCCTGCCTTCCATATTTCCTTTTGATTTATTTTGCTAATTTTTGTTCTGTATTTCTCGCTACAGACCAGACTATAGGTATTGATTCGATGTCCATCGTCTATTTTCTCTCATTTTATTTTCAATTCAATTTCAAAAAATCCAGCCAATAAGTAGAACACATAGCAAGGATCAGAAGTCACCCTTAAATGTCTTTAATGATACTTCATTCAAAACACGGTAGAAGTTTTAATTAATTAAACTTTATGTCTGGCTTTATATTTGGCTTAATATCTGATATTCAGGGTCCTGAGTAAGGTGTAAAAGCTCTGAAACCCCTTCCCTCCCTCTTCCTGGGGATTTAACTGTCTGTGTTTAATGTCAGCTTTCATACGGCACTGCTGCATAGCTTCAAACCTGACTGTTGTGGGGAAGGCTGTGAGAATCCACTTTGGGGGCCTCCTGCCCTTGGCTTGGGGGCTACATTAGACCCAGGGCTTTGACACTTACTTTTGTGGTGCTATCAAGAGGATTTTTGGTTCTTCCTATCTAAGACCATTTTCAAGTGAAAGCCATTTGTATGACCTCATCTGGTTTGTTGATTGTATTTTCCTTCTTCACTTTTATCTGTCTTCCTATTTTTTTTCTTTTTAATTTTATGTCATCTGTACTGTAATTTGGTAAACTGAATCCACATCTTTCTCCAGAATACCAGTTTCAGCTTGCTCTTTTTTATCCTGCTTTTGTTTTTGTTTTCTCTTTCTTGTCTCATATCCATGTGATAATTCAATTTTTTCATGACTCCTTAGCATATTGAATACTTTGCTGATATTTTCTATATTCTTACCTCATCTATGTTCATTTAAATGATTTGAGGATAGAATATGAATGCAGATCAGCACCTGTTTCTACACTGATGTCTCTTGTGGTTTGATATCATATTTCAATCTATAAACTATTCTATGGCAATATTTAGAAGAACAGGTCCTGCAATTTTAACTTGCTAATTATTTACTTTCCATTTTAGTCTTGAAGTCCATCTGAAGCTCACTGGAAAAGGCTTTTATATGCATATTTATCAGGGACTCCCCAGCTTTCCCAAATTTTATTTACTGCTATTATAGAGAAATCGCAACAGCCAGCCTTACATACCACAGCAATGAAACATTTCTATCCATGTATAGAGACTGTTTCATAACATATTTTTAGATGTTGTTCAAGAAGTTAGTTTTAGTCAAAAAAAGTGAGAAAAAATAGACAGAGTAGCTGTGAACATAAACATTCTAGGATTCAGCTGTTTGTATCATCCATTCGAATTTTCTTAGACCAGAATTCCTCAGTATTCTGACCAATTTCCTACCAGGTCCTTATAGTTTCATGGATGATATACCCAGTTATCCAGTATAGATTCTGAGTTGCTGTGGAAATTACCACAGTGAAATATTTTTGAAATTTATATGCATAAAAATCATCAGTGCTCAGATACTGCAGCAGAATTGAGACTGCAGCAATTCAGCCCATAAGAATTCTGGATCATGAGTGGCATTGCCACGGAGCAGTTACTCCGGTATCCCTGAAGTTCTAAGGCTCATTTAAAAGGAAAAAAAAAGAAAAAAAGCTCTATGAAACAGCAAAGCAATTGCTTCAACGTGGGCATGATCTTGTCACTTTTTCTTTGAACATGAGAATCCATCTTCAAAAAGACTTTGTCAGTTCTAAAGCACCATCAAAGCAATCCTAGGCAATACTGCAAACACAAATAGCTGATGAGACCTTTCATTGTTAGGGCTTTAAAACACTCAAAGAGAAAGAGCTCCAACTGGATGATTATTTCAGTCAAGCAGATTCCCTTTGTATCACATATAGACAGCTTGAGTAGATACACTCAAGTGTCCGTAAAAAAAAATTACTGGTTTCAACATAGTCCTTTGCACTATAATCCTCAGACATTACTGGGTTTAAGATTATTTATCTTGTGAAGCTAAATTTAACAGAAATTTCAGCGAACTTCTATTTAGCAGTTTACATCTATAAGGCTATTGTAGCTGTCATCTCTATAATCTAGAAAACAAATGTCATTAAAAATCCCCAAGCACCCTTGCAAGTGGCAAATTCTAAAGAAAGCAAAATCTGGAACACACTTTAGTATCAAGAGTGATGCCCATGTTCTTCCCACAGGGCTTGTTGGATAACTTCTCATTAAACATAACTGTTAATGACATAAATAATTTGTCAATGACCTAAGATAGTGTGGAGCTGTTCTCTTCTAACTGCGTGTTAGCAAACATAAAATGAGGAGTCATCCCGTACTGGCAGAAAAATGGACAACAAAAGTTTTCTTCCATCCGTATGACCTATGAATATATTTTTGTTAAATTGTTACTTTCATCTTAACAAAAGCAGGTGCGCTGCTGAGATTACAGTTTTTTGGTTTTTTTTTAATCTAGCACAATATATTATGCAACTATGCTTCACGGTGTGATGATCTAATAGTAGAATAGTTCTGAAAGCAAAATGACTCTGGTTGAAGTCAGACTTTAAACATTTTAGATGTGACCTGGATTGGCCACCCAATTTGCTCATTATATCATTAGTATTGATTGACTGAACCATGTATGAATATGTGCACTTTAAAGTGAAAGCTCTTGGTCTGCAATCTGTATTTTAATATTTGATAGCTATTGTTTCTTACAAATACAATGCAACAGCCCAAGAATATGTTGTGATACTAGCAGAGAAACATTAAATCCATTGTTCCCTTAAAAGGCTTAAGGTTAGTTCTAGAATAGATAGTTCACTGTAACTCAGCAAGATCTGTGCAACTGCATGAGATAAATATTTGGTCACAAGAATTAAATAAAATGAAATTTACACAAAATGCCCTTACTTGAACAATATAATGTATTTACATTGCATATGTGAAAGTCTTTCATGAGTCTTTTAACTCAGGGAAGAACTAGAGGTTCAAAACTAAAACAAAAATAAAAGTTAAATATTTCATGGAACAAGGTTGCGGTTACCATTTAACAGTCTCTTGTTTTGGCTGAATTGACTTTATCTCTTAAAGTCACAGCCTTGGGAAAAGAGAACCTTTTTCCTCCTGAAGCAGTCTAAATGCGGCAAGAATCTATAATTTATAATTAATAAAATAATAATTAATAAATAATAATTAATAATTTTGCAAGAATTTGGTGGGAGAGTTTGTAATGAGAGTTTGCTGACTTCAAATCAGGTCTAAACTTCCATAAGTCTATCCTAGGTCTTCATGACCATAACTTTAGTTTGTGCAGGATGTTACTATAAGAGTATTTTTATCTTATTGAGGTTATTTTCCAGTTTATTATGTTCCAGAATTTCAATCTAAGTAACAGAGTGACATTTGCAGTGCAAAACCGAGATAATGTGTGTTTTATGTGAAATCCATTTTCTTTATTCTCTTCACCTAACTACCCACTCTTTCAGATCTGGAATACGTTCTAAGTCAATCAGAATGAGAAGGCTTTATACAGAGTTTAATGAAACGCAATATTCAGACACCCAGTGTGTTTATGTCGCAGTACCAAATGAGCGTTCTTGCCAGCAAATAGGCAGTGAATTCAGCCTTAAGTTCCACCTCGAGCTAGCTAACTGTCCTTTGCAGTGTAAAGTCAATGTGAAAGTTTAAATACTTCAGGATTTTGTTGTCCATTATATATGATATTATCTTACTGTCTATACTTACTATGTAGTATACTGTCTTACTTACTATCTTAGGAATGCTGAAATTCACAGTCTGTGCATGTCTAAGGATCTTAGCACTGCGTGTGCTCTGAGCATCCCTGGCATGGGTGCACACTCTTTTTCCTTGACCTAGCACTATCAGCATTTTTAAATTTTCAAGACATTTAAAAAGGCTAGTGTGTTTTTCTCAGGCACTTACCTTTGGATACTTAGAACTCAAAACCATTCCTCAAGCAGCAGGTGGAGTTTTCAGCTATTTAGTAATAGAGGTCAGAAGAGATGGATTGCCGGTACTTATTCCAAAAGGTGTGTAGATGTGGCACTTAGGAACATGTTTTAGTGGTGGACTTGGCAGTGTTGATTTATGGTTAGACTCAATGATCTCTAAGGCCTTTTCAAACCTAAATGATTCCATGATCATTGGGGTAAGGAATATTTCCTTGGTTCAAACTTCTGGCATTTATTCTCTCTCCCAGTGTTAGAGTGGTTGAAGATGCAGAGAGTATATTGAACATTAGAATCTCAACAGGAATGCAAATTAGAAAAGAAAGGTGGATACACACCTTCATAAAATATTAATAAGTTTAATGGAAAACGTCTCCTTCTAAACTCTCAGCTGCATTGGGCCTGTCAGTGAAATTTCTTCATTTCTAGATAGCATTTATTTTCAAACACATATATCAAAGTTTCACAGCTCTTATGATGGAAAATTGGTAACTTTTAATCATCTGTCTTTTGTGATGACCCAGCCCCAGATGTGTTAGCAAAATTTATTACTTATTTTTTATTACTTCCTTATTACTATCTCACAGAATAAGAGGAAACCTTTATTTAATCAAACTGTTTCTGGACTAATATATTAGCAATTTATCTCCTGAGATTTAGAGATAAACTTGAAAGAAGACACGGAATTAGTTTAGAGTGGATTTATTTCTTTTCCCTTAAGAAAATTTATTCACAATCAGAATCTTTATCATTTAAAAGCCAAGTACTGAGATATTAAGTGTCAAATACATACTTACAGAAAGGGGGACACACCTGAACAATCAAATGTGTGACTGGAGAAGTAAGACAAAAATAACCTTCAAATAAGGGAAAAATTTGGAAAAAAAATTTAGCTTTTGCTTCTTAAGTTCATGGATTTTTGGCCAATGAAGTGGAAATTACACCGTGTGTCCATGCCAAAGTGAAGACAGTTAGGTCATGCTGATTAAAATAATCTCTTTGTAAATTCTAGGCCATAATGCTCTGATGGAAGTGCAAAACAAGACCAAATTCTTCTGGTTTAATGATTATGCACTTGGTAAAAACCTGTTTTCTTTAATAACTAAAATAAGTAGTTTGGGGGAATTTTAGAGCCCAATGAGAGATCATGAATCAAGACTTTTACCATCTTTTTTACTTCAAGAAGACTGTATTTCTACTGTATCATTGCTAATATTTTTCTGGTTTTTAAGTTGAACTACCACAATTCTCTGGTGGAAATCCCTAGAAATGAGTCTGGGGGCACTACGAGGGTTTGATGTTTTAAGACACCTTCTAAGACATGACAGCTGCCTCTCACATCAGTGTGATTGAATCAGTCAGAAGGGATGAACACCCTCAGGCCTACGTGTGAATATCCCAGTACTTCCCTGGAGGGAGTTTTCACACCTGAGCCAGTTATGGCCCATCAAAAGGGGTGAATGACCCCTTTCCCGGTGGAGGGGAGGGTGTTTACAACTGAGCCAGTTGTGTAGGGGAGGACATTAGCTATTAGTGGGATTTAGAGTCTTAAAAAGTATTTTTAGGTTCTGAATGGTTGTAACTGGAAATACTTCAAATTCTTATTTCCTTTTAAACATTTATTTATGGCTTTCTTAAAGTAAAAATGCAGGGGAAAAGTAATTAAATTTTGAAATACGTATTTCCCAAACTGGCAGTTAACAATGAAACAGCAGATGACACTGCCTTCAAGGTCTGTTATAAACAAAAGAGTAAATAACTCCAATGTCAGCTCTTTTTTTGGTAACAGACAGGGCAGGTCGTCATATTAGTTACAGATATATGGGTTTCAAATATCGTCTAAGTGATTTAATCCAAGTTTGTTCTGCTCCTTTGAGTGTTATAAACCAGCTGCTTAGACTGTTGAAAGACACCTTCTACCTGCCACAGAGAAGCCCATATGAAATTATTAGTTCCATTCTTTTGCCTGTGGGACCTGGGGAAAAACCTGCTGTTCAAAATTCTGAACTTTATTTAATCATCTGACTCACAGTGCTATCTACTGTAAAATGTAGGGAGTTGCATGAAAACATTCTTGTGATTTGTGGAAATGTTACCATTTCTGGTTAAAAGTGGAAAACTCAGATTTACTGCATTTGTTTATATGTGATCCAGCTATTTAAATTGCAGAGACATGTATAAGAAATCGTTGTCAGTGAGAGCTAGCTTTCACTTGATTTTTTATTTTGTGCTTTGTCTCAATTCCCTCTTCAGTGATTTTTAGAATTGTCCCTGTCCTTTTTTTGTTGTTGTTTGTTTTCCAGCTGTAAAATACTTGTTAATAAAACATGAAAAGCTGGTTCTCCCTTCTTGGATTCATGTCAAGTCTGAAAGAAGAAACAAAATCAGCAAAGCATTCGACTTCAAATTAAGTCTTGATATGATATGCTTGTCTCCTCCTTCTTACTGTTCATTATAAATTCATCCTGTTGAGATAAGAATTTGCATTTGATTTAGATATTCTTCCTGAAGGACTTCGAAAAGGGAATACTATGTTTAGAAAAGGAGATGTATCTCTTCTCTTTTGTATCAAAAGGTACCAGACTAATGCCTCTTATTTATTAGGAGAAAAAAAAAAACAAACAAGGTGGAGGGACACTGCTTTTTTTTTTTTTTCTGTAAATCTGTTGAGTTGGAAAGTTTGTCAGCCTCTCTTTAGACAGGACATTTGACTTACTGGACTATTAAGTCTGATCCTCTGTGTTTTCAAGACCTCAATGTTCATCATTTATAGACATAAAAACATGTCAAGTTAGGAGTAAAGCACTAATTCTACAGATTGCAGAATGGGAGTTTAAAATGCTTTCATAAATATGTTTTGCATTATACATAGTGTTAAGGAGAACCAAACTCCCCTAAATTATCCAAAGATAGCTTGCGTGGTTCTCTACATCTTCAGAAAGGTTTCACTCCTGGCAGTTGTCCCAACAGCTTCTAGTGTCTTCTCTTAGCTTTCAAGTAATTTCAGTAAGTTCAGTAAGTTTAGAATATTTTATTTCCTTTCTAATACTGTTCTCAAGTTCCTCCCTTCTTCCCAGGCAGAGAACTGTCAATTCTGGAACAGCTTTTTTTGTTTCTCTTATCCTTCCTAATTTCCAGTTTCAGGTCCAGGTTCTGCTATTTACAGCACTGGTTTCATCCTCTCCTGCTTGTCCTGAACTTTCTCTCAGAATAATATGTCCAACCACCTTTTTTTTCTGTCAGTGACTGAAATTCTAGTTCCAGCAATCTCGAATAATGAGAAAGAAGTCCTTTGTCCCTTTCACTTCTAGGAGATTTTCCTGTACAATATATTTCAACAATATCTTGTAATTAAGCTATGAAGATTATTTTTGTGGCTGTCCAAACCTGGACCATGAAGCATTTCTGATCTCTGAAATGTGATCATTATTTCTTAGCTCTCATACAGGTACCAGCACACTCTCCAGAGAAGAGAGTCCTTGCACAGCGTGAAATGGCTTGTCTAAGTCAGATCCTAATTTGACAGAGTATTTGACTTAATATTCAAATTGAGCTGGCTACAATGCTTAAGCTGTTCTCCCAGAAGCTAAGACTTTTGTTCCCAGCAAATGAATGATAGCAAAAAAAATAAGGAACTCAAGTTCCTTAAAAATGCTTAAAATATAAAAAGTATTGGATGAGTGAGCCAACCATGGGAGGTGTCCCACCGGACCTGCTATTTGTGAAGAGAGAAGGACTGGTGGCTGATGTGACAGAGACTGTCTTGGGCACAGCAATCACAAATTAAAAAGTTTTTGATTCTTAGAGAAGTAAGCAGGTGGATCATCAGAACTGCTACCCTGACCTCTGGAGGGCAGACTTTGGCCTGTTTAGGAGACTGGTTGTAAGAGTTCCTTGGAAGGCAGTGCTGAAGGACAAAGGAGTACAGGAAGACTGGATGCGCTTTAAGAAGGAAATCCTAGAGAAACAGGAGCAGGCCATCCACATGGGCCAAAAGATGAGTTTGTGGAGAAGAAGACCAGCCTGTCTGAACAGAGAGCTCTGGCTGGTACTCAGGGAGAAAAAAAGAAAGTGTGTTACCTTTGGAGAAAGGGGCAGATCACTCGGGAGAACTACAGGGATCTTGTGAAGTTATGCAGGGGAAAAATTAGGGGGGCCAAAGCCCATCTAGAACTTAATCTGTCTGCTATGGTAAGACAAAACATTTTTTTCAAGTACATCATTAACAGAAAGAGGGATAAAGAGAATCTCCATCCTTTACTAGATGCAGAGGGACAAAGTATAAGGAAAAGACTGGGGTCTTTTTTTGTCTTGGTCTTTAACAGCACAACAAGTTGCTCCCTGAGTGTCCAGCCCCCTGGGCTGGAAGTTACTGATGAAGAGAAGAATGAAGCTGCCACAAACTGGGATGAAATGGTCAGCAACCTGCTGTGCCACTTAAACGTGTACAAATCTGTGGAGCAAATGGCATCCACCCAAAGGTACTGAGGGAGCTTGTGGAGGAGCTCACTGAGGCACTCCATCATTTACCAGAAGTCCTGGCTGACCAAGGACGTCCCAGTTGACTAGAAGTTAGCANGCAGAGGGACAAAGTATAAGGAAAAGACTGGGGTCTTTTTTTGTCTTGGTCTTTAACAGCACAACCTGTTTCTCCCTGAGTGTCCAGCCCCCTGGGCTGGAAGTTACTGATGAAGAGAAGAATGAAGCTGCCACAAACTGGGATGAAATGGTCAGCAACCTGCTGTGCCACTTAAACGTGTACAAATCTGTGGAGCAAATGGCATCCTCCCAAAGGTACTGAGGGAGCTTGTGGAGGAGCTCACTGAGGCACTCCATCATTTACCAGAAGTCCTGGCTGACCAAGGACGTCCCAGTTGACTAGAAGTTAGCGAATGTGACCATGTACAATAAGAGTCAGGAGATCCAGGGAGCTACAGGCTTGTCAATCTGACCTTGGGGCCGAGGAAGGCCACAGAGCAGATCGTGAGGCCCATCGTGAGACATGTGCAGGACAACCAAGAGATCTGGGCCAGCCAGCATAGGTTTAGGAAAGGCAGATCCTGCTTGACTAACTTGGTTTCCTTCCTCAACAAGGTGACAGGCTTAAGGGTCGGGAAAGGCCATAAATTTTGGCATGGTTTCCTACAGCATTCTCCTGGAGAAACTGACTGCTCATGGTGTGGACATGTGCACTGTTCACTGGGTAAAAGCTGTCTCAATGGCTGGCTTAGAGCATGGTGGTGAATGGAGTTAAATCCAACTGAGAGACAGTTACAAGTGATGTTCCACAAAGCTCAGTGTTGGTGCCAGTCCTGTTTAATGTCTTTATCAATGATCTGGACAAGAGGACTGAGTGCACCCTCAGTAAGTTTGTAGATGACGCTAAGTTGGGAGTATTGATCTGATGGGCGATAAGAAGGCTGGATCGATGGGCCGAGGCCAGTTGTATGAGGTTCAACAAGAAGAAGTGCCAGATCCTACCTTTCAGTCACAACAAACCCATGTATGGGTAAAGGCTTGGGGCAGAGAAAGGTTTGGCTGGAAAGCGACCCAGAGGAAAAGAACACGGGTGTGGAAGCCGGTTGGCCTGCTACAGAGGAACCAGGAGGGTCCCCTGGAGAAAAGAACCCTAAGAGATCCTCCTAAGTTGTGGTGAGAGGCCTCTCCTAGGATGCTTTGTTTCAGTATGCTGATGTACCCCAGCTCTGCCTTCTCGGTTGGCTCGTTGGCCTTCCCACCCCACTCCCTCGCCACTCCCTCAGAGCTTCCCCACTGGGTCCTGTACCCTAACCCCGCTTATGTACCGCCCCGTGCCCTCAGTTCATTGGTCCCTGACCCTTTCCCGTCCCCCATTTATAAGCCTAGACACTGCATTGTTCAAGGTCTTTCGTCCCTGGCTCCCTTCATGGTGTGGTTCCAATAAACCTCCCATGAATTGTCATACAAGGTCCCTTCCTGACTCTTTGCTGTCGATCCATTGTCAAGCTAGCCACTAGCTAACAACACCTGAGGATGCTGGTTGACAGTCAGATGGCTGGCAACCAGCAGTGTGCCCAGATGGCCGGCAACCAGCAGTGTGCCCAGATAGCCAAGAAGGCCAATGGCATCCTGGCTTGTACAAGAAATAGCATGGCCAGCAGGAGTAGGACAGTGATTGGCCACCTGGACTTGGCAGTGGTGTGGCTGCCCCTTGAAACCTGTGTTCAGTTTTGGGCCCCTCACTGCAAGAAAGATGTTGAGGTGCTGGAGCATGTCTAGAGAATGGCAATGCAGCTGGTGATGGTTTTGAAGCACAAGTCTCAAGAGGAGCAGCTGAGGGAGCTGGGGTTGTTTAGCCTGGGCAAAGGAAGGCTCAAGGGGAGACCTTATTGATCTCTACAACTACCTAAGAGGAGGTTGTAGTGAGGTGGGTGTCAGTCTTTTCTCCCAGGTAACAAAAGACAGGACAAGAGGAAATGACCTCAAGTTGCACCAGAGGAGGTTTAGATTAGATACTAGGAAAAATTTCTTCACTAATAGGTTGTTCAAGCAGTGGAACAGACTGCCCGTGAAAGTGGTGGAATTGCCATCCCTAAAAGTGTTCAAAAGGCATGTGGATGTGGTGCATGTTTTAGTGGTGAGCATGGCAGTGCTAGGTTAAGGGTTGGACTTGATGGTCTTAGCAGTCTTTCAGAACCTAAACAAATCTGTGATTCTATTAAAAAAAGAGTTAGAAATACTTAATAAAGGTGTTTATTTTTACATATTTTTGTGGCCCCATTATTTCACTTATGGTTACCATTGCTAAAGTAGGTCATTATTCTATTTTATAATATAATGCCATGGTATGCGACTTCCTATCTACTTAAGATGCATATTGTAGAGTAATGTGCCCCACGGGGTATTTTCACGTACTAGAAATGACTTTCCATATCTGATAAACTGCTTAGGTTTGAATAGTGGAGCAATTTCCTTTCCTTTCCTCTTCTGAAATGGACCAAATACACTTTTTATAGTCTAACTAAAATAATTTCAAGGTAGATTAGAAGCATAGGCTTGCTTTGGGTGAAATTCACTTTCCAAAACCTCAAAGAGATTTAGACACTGCACAGATATTATAATTTTCTACACACTAGTACACTTTAATTCTTCTGTTCTGAGTCTGAAGTCAATGGAGCACACTTTACCAGTTGTCCTAATGAGTAGCTAGTACTGACAGTTTAGCTACTGTGTGGCTGTCACCACAACTAATATCAGATATATAGTGCCACGTGTGTGAATCTGGACAGTGGATTTATGTCAACTTCTAAATCCCAGGAAAAGAAATAAGATTAATTATAATTTACCAGACTATATAATAGATTACTTGGTTTAAATGGCTGCATATTTGAGGATAAAGATCTATTCTCAGATGTATATTAACCACAAAAATATCACCTATTAATCCTATTTATATTATCACTTTTAGATTAGGCATTTCGAACAACCTAGTACCTAAGTCCCTTGCTATGATATTTCCCCTTGAAAATTAGTTCTCTAAATTCACAGTGAATTAATAACTCAAGACCCTTGGAAATCAGTTACGTTTTAATATTGTAAATGTGATCAACAAACACGAAGTTCCCCATGTATGGAGAGTTTGGGTGTAACTGCCAATATGCTGACAATGTAACAGCACAGCTCTACGAAAACTGTTGCAGCTCATTGATGCATGATTAATATTAATTGTTTATGTGGTATATACTGAGTGAGACATGAAAAAAGCACAATGATGATAGATCCATTTCATTCTTATCTTATTGCTGAAGTTTTAATCTTATTTGAGTAACAATTCGGTTACAAAGTTAAACTGAAGTTTCTTCCCATTATTAGAATGCCCTCTTCCATATTTACAGTTCAAGGTTACCTATCTGTTGGGCATTACCTCGTGCTAGAGAAGCTTCCACTCTTCGTTAATTAAAATCTTATTTTTCTTATCCACTGTAGTGCTGTTTAAGGCTCTGTTTTCAGGTGGTGATCAGTTCTTGTTTAGGACATAAGCCAGCAGTTTTGCTCATGGACGTGTAAGTATTGTGCTTATAAAAATTAACTGGTGGTGGTTTTGTGTTGTTTTGTTTGGATTTTGTTGGGGTTTCTTAAATTATTTAATTTTGTACCCATTATGACTACTTCTAAGTTTAGATGCAAAACTAGGTGCCGGTCACGTAATTTGCTCCACTTAGGTTTTGCCTTTTCTTTCTTTTTTTTTTCAGAGCTTTGTTTATAGCCAGAGGGCTTTATTTGTCCATCCTTTAATATTTTTCTTCCGTGCATCTAAATTAGCACTGGATTTGTAAAAAGCTAGAGACACAGAAATCCATTAAATTGATAAATACCTATTCCTATTTATAAATTTTTCTTTTAAAAGGTGGAGAGGGAAAAGTCTGTTGGGCCCAAAGAACAAAGCACAAGGATAAGACGTTTGATAAAATGTATTAGTATTCATAAACAAGGCTATAGAGTTTCTAAGAATAAACCTGAGCAAGACATGACACTTGCATAAGCAAAATAGAATGTAGGAGCTGGTGCAAAACAGTTTTATTGGTATGCTGTTGAACCTCAAGGAGAGGAAAAAAAAAAAGAAAAGATTTCTCTAGAATTGTTTATGACTTGTTATGCTGCTATTGCATATTTGCTATTGCAAATATTAATGACTTGGGTGCCTCATTTAAATGTTTGATGAAGGCTATATAGGAGCAATTGCAGAAATGTTGCTGGTTAGGCCCAGAATTTAGAATGTGTCTCAATAAATCAAAGAAGTGTTCTGGAAAAAGAAGAATGATTTTGGACAAGCACAAGTTTCTACACTTGGGAGTAAATGAGTAGTTCAGCAAGTGCAAGTGAGGAAGCAACTAATCACAGGGTAGTTAAGCAGAAAAGCACACAGATATTATTTGACACAGCACACACGAAACTACAATACCATGCTATTGCAAAGGAGTCAAACATCTTATTGGGATTTCTGAAGAAGATGGGAACCTGAAAATAGTAATAATAGTCCTTCCTTACACTCACTACTTTAGTTAGTGAGTATTTAGTGTAGTATTCTCTGTACTATATACAGTTCTGCTCGTTGTAATGCAGTGATATGGACCAATTAGAAACACTGGCAAAAGCAGTTATGAGGTACTTAGAAATCATCCAGAGTAGAGTGGACTGGGGGAGACACAAGAAAATCAACAAGAATAGTTGCAATTGGAAGGGACCTCTAAAGGTCTTCTAGTCTAACCCTCTCCCCAGTCAAGTGAGGCCACCTACAGATGTTTGCCTGGGATGATGTCCAGTCAGGTGGATACCTTTCAGGTGGGAGACTCCGTTCACTCTCTGGACAACCTGTGCCGATGCTTGGTTATGCTCACAGTAAAAAAGTATTTGCTGATGTTCAGACTGAACATCCTGTGTTGCAGTTGGTGGCATTTGTCTCTGATCCTGTCACTGGGCACTGAATAGAGCCTGGCTCCATCTTCTTTGCACCCTTCCTTCAGATATTTACATACATTTATAAGTTCCTCCCTGTGACATCTCTTCTCCAGGCTAACCAGTTCCAGATTTCTCAGCCCTTCTTCATATGGCAGATCCTTCAGTCTCTTCATCATCTCCTTTTGTTGGACTCTTTCCAGTTTGTCCATGTATCTCTTGTACTCAGGAGCCCAGAACTGGACACATTACTTCAGGTGTGGTCTCACCAGTGATAACTGGAGGGTAAGGATCACCTCCCTCAACATGCTAGCGACACTTCTAAGGCAGTCCAGGATACCATCAGCCTTTTCCCCAATGGTACATTGTTGGGGTGGGTGAGCTGGCAGCGGTAGAAGCTGGGATGCCAGAAAACCCTGGTCCAGGAGACCCCCTGCGCTGGTGGGTCAACTCAGAGAATAAATAAGCTCCCCCTACTCAGGTTACAGGGAAAGACTTCTTCTCCCATCCGGCAGTACCTGTCTGGTACCTGGTCCCCCACTCCGCCCCTTCCCTCTCCCCANGAAATCGGCCTGCGAGGTGCCGAGCTGCACCACCAGGGCATCCCCTGCAGGGGATGCTTTTGGGTTAAAGCGGCGATTTCAGCCACCCCACAGCACCCCGCATCAGTACATTGCTAGCTCATGTTTAACTGAGTGTCCGCTAGGACCCCTGGGCTTTTCCTGCCAAGGCGCATTGCAGCTAACCAACCGCAAATTGGAGAATTGTTCCATCCCAGGTGCAGGACCCTGCACTTGCCTTTGTTGAAATTCATGCGGTTCCTGTCAGGCCACTTCTCCAGCCTGTCAACATCCTTCTGGATGGCAGCACAATCCTCTGCTGTATCAGCTCCTCATCCCAGTTTGGTGTCATTGGCAAACTGGCTGAAGGTGCATTCTGCCCCATCATCCACATCATTAATGAAGATGTGGAATTAAATGGATGGAGTAATGACCCCTGGAGTACATTGCTGGTTAGTGGCCTCCCACTAGACTTCATCCTACTGATCATCATCCTCTGGGCCTGGCCATTCAGCCAGTTTTTCACCCACCTCACCATCTGCTCATCTGGCCCATACATCAACAACTTCTTTATGAGGGTCTTATAGGAAACAGTGCAGTGGGTAATATCCACTGCCCTCCCCTCATCCACCATGCTAGTCACCTAATTTTAAAAGTTTATTGAGTTGGTCAAGCATGAATTTACCTAGGTGAATCTATGCTGACCACTCCTGATGATTTTACTGCCCTTCACGTGCCTGGAAATGGTTTTCAGGATTAGCTGCTCTATCACTTTTGCAGGAACTGAGATGAAGCTGACTGGTGTGGGGCTTCCTGTGTCCTCCTTCTTGCCCTTCTTCAAGAAAGGATTGACATTCCTGCATAATACTTATTCAGTTGTTCAGAAGATAGTTTTAGAGAGGAATAAAAACTCGTCTTTATGTCCTGTGCGGGTAAGAGGAAGAGTGATGATTGTCAGTTGCCACAAGGCTGTTTGAGGCAAACATCAGAATATTTTCTAAAAATAATTATAGCTAAGCCATGGAAGTCTTCCTGAGAGGACTTCAAAATATGGCAGTCTATTGGAGAATATTGTACAATGCATCATGACTGGCACCAAATCAAATTAAACAAAACTTCCAAGCCATGTATGTATGTATATATGTCCAAAGGCATTCAGACACAGGTTATTAAGCTTTATTCTTTTATGGCTTCTGGTAGTGTCTATTTTAGCCCTCTTAGAATGTAATACACTTCGGTATATCTCTTAAACCATAAAGTGAGTCAAATGTAAGTCTTGAATCAGATGAGGGTGTCCAAATGTGAGATATTAATTCCAGAGTTATGGAATATCATCTTGAAAGAATCTGGACATTCCCGTTCAAGACCTATCAGTGAAAGTTATTGGATGATCCCATCTTGCTAGGCAAGAAAGAAAGAGAAGAAAACTGTCTGATGTGCAGATCAGTGTAGTGCTATGAGAAACATCATACCTCCTACGTTACACAGGTCAGTACTTTTAAAATTAACAATAACACACCGTGGGTACAAATTCCTCATAATTTTTTAGTGCCCATCAAACTGCCAACATGGATATAACCTATGGCTCACTGTCTCCCTCAAGTGGATAATACAAGGAAAGGGATTTTTTTCTTTTAAACAGATTTTTTGCTTTTATTCCATCCTTCTTCGACTCGTTCTTCTGTTAATGGCTTGATACATGCAGCCAGTTTGACCAAGAATGAGTATACAAGGTCATCATTAAAAGCTGTGAAAAGACAACATTTGAGAGGATTTTCTTGGCCAAAATAGCAACAACAATTCTTTCTTTGCCCATGAGCGGTACCAAAAATCTTTATGTCATAGCAGTAGCAGACAGATTTCCTGAAAGACCACACAGTGTTGCTCACAACTGCAAGAGGGAAAAAAAAAAAAAAAAACCAGAAAAAAAACAATGGCTGGCAGAAAGAAAAAAAAACTCAGTTGTCTGCAATCTGAAGTCCCATAGGTTTGCTTCAGTGTTTTCTGTGGCAGGGCACAAGCTGTGAACCACTCATCTCGAACAAATGTCAGTACTCAGATTTGGGTCATTAAATTGGACAGAATTTTTTTAGGGCTGTTAAGCCACAGCATCCAGAATTCTTAAAATATTATTGTTTTGGTTGGTTTGGGGTCTTTGTAGATCTGGAGTTATAAAAAATATTTGACGGAAATTCTTTTGAAAGATCTTAAATTCTGTCAGTGTTTATGTTATCATAGCTGACCTAAATTGAAAGACAAAGCAGGAAATAAAAAAGTATTAAATATTCAGATATACTGGGTAGTAGTAATAGATTTCTGTGGGGAAAGGATGTATCTGTCATCCTTTGGTAATTTCATTTTCAAAGCCCTAAAGGAATTAGGCTGCAAGTTTATACTACTCCTAACTTTGAGGTGTAAATACACCTAATGGGAACGTAATAAACTCAGATAATTTCATTTTAAATGTTTAAAAATAATGCTGGGAAAAACAAACAAACCCAAAACCCATTCTTGCAAATATCTTTGCAAATGTGTTTACTTTTTAAAGGGGTTAAATTCTTATTGGCATTTATAAAAATTGTAAAGATGACATGTATATTCTTATCTGATAAACTTGTAAATTTCAGTTAAAATAATCAACAATAAAAAAGAAGCAAGTGAGTAAAGAAGTTTAGAGGCTGGGTTGTGGAGTTGTGGGGTTTTGTTTTTTTGTTTTCTGATGTTGTTGTTGTGTTGGTTTGTTTTGTTTTTTCTGGTTACAGTCCAGGACCTTGTGTAGCAAATTCTCTGGAACATCTCATTTTGGATACTGACAAACTGGGCCCGTGCTTTCCTGTTTGTTTCTAGTGGTCAGTGCTCATAAAGTTCAAAGTTCCTGCAGTGTAACTCGAAAGAAATGTAAGAAGTTCTGTCGGTGTTGAAATGACGGAGTTTTGCAGTAGTCGACACCTGAGAAATGAGAATCACAGAGTGTCTTCTCATTATGTCCCTGACTTGCAGTGTGAGCTTAGGCTTGTTGATCCAACATTCCTGCTCCAATATTCTTCATTTGAGTACTAATGAGACATATACGAAGTCCCTAAATATCTTGAACAATAGGTAACAACAGGTAATGATGACAGCACTGGTGGCACTGGGAACCTCTTTCCTGTCAGAGAAGACCTAATTCTTTGTAAACAGTTGTTGGCTGAGGAAAGCATCGAGAATTTCGTGTCTGGACAGAAATGTAACCCAGGCAACAAGGGAAAAGGCTCTACATCAATGTAGTTGAGATAAAGTGACTACATGAGGGTATTACACAATCCGTCTGCAATGTTAGAGCCATACCCCTTTTCTTTCCCTGCCTTCCTTTCTGTCATTTTAGAGTGACACCTTTGACTATGTTTGACTTGTTCCCTGTTTGTTCTCTGGTCAGAAAACTCTGGATAGTAAGTAATAAAGCAAAAGTAGTCAGTGAAAAAAGGAAAAGAGGGGCGAAATCACCGAGTCAGTGCTTGCACAAACGTTTGCTCATCCGACCTCATATGCTTCCCACCCTATGCCTGCTCTTGCAGCGTTAACCTGCAGCCTTCCCGGAGATCGTGGAGATGACTTGGTTACTCCCGTGGCAGTCCCCGCCACTCCTTTCCCTCCTGCAGGATCACACACAGCTCAGCTTTTCACGGCGTTGTTGCGCTCAGTTTTCCACCCGCGACCCGCTTAATCCTGAAGTCCTGGAGTGGCACCTCCTGCCCAGCTCCCTTCACCGCCCTGGGTGGCATGAAGCTCTTTGATTTAGCGTGCGTTTGCTTTTAACAAGAGTTATCTCCATTGCCGCTTCAGGCAAATGAACTGACTAATGAATTTTCTGTCGGCAATGGAAGTGTGCTGCAAGTAATTAAGGGATGTGCTGTGGGACCGATTAAGCTGCAAGTCACAGCGGCCGGAGCCCAATTGCTGCGAGCCCGCCGCGATCTGTGCCGCCTGCGCCCGGCTCCACAATGGGATCATTGACTATTTATTTACTTCGCACAACAACTCTGCTGTTTATTTAATTATAGGAGCTTTTCAGTCACCAACCCCCACCGGCCCCAGCCCCATCTCTTCGACTCTTTTTGAGTCCTCCCCTCCTGCCTCTGATAACCAGTTGGTCGCTTGGGTAGATGAAGCGGGGCAACGCCTGAGCATCCTTTGCGGGGTGCGGGCTAGGCTCCCCCGCGGATCCGGGAATTTTCCGAGAGGGAAAGGCGAGGAGATAGGGATTTTCCTGTCAAATTGCTCATCACATCTGCTTGGAGGTCAGACCTCGAGAAGGCTGCGGTGTGGAGGGGGAGGCTCAGGGGAAATCCTGCAGCTCTTCAAGGCATGTCCGAGTCACGAAACAAAATCGGGAGAAGCTCAGAAGAGGCGAAGAGACGCCTGTGGCGCTGCGGGGGCGAGCGCGGCTGGGCGAGGGAGGAAATCATTGGCACTCTCGGAAGGCGGGGCGGACGACACATTTCCCACCTCAGTTCATTAGGGAGGCCTTGGTCCTTTTACAGGAGCCCCCCTTCCGCAGCGTTGACGCTTAGGAGCGAGTCGGGCAGGGGGCTGGGGGGGGTGCAGATGTGGTCGCCCACTGCCTGGATCCTCTTCCAGCCCGGAGAAGTGCCCGAGCTTAGTACCCGCTAGTTCAAGGAAGGAGCGGGGACAGGCGGGTTTCAGAGTGAAAACAGAGTCGAGAAGCAGGCGAGGCTTTTTCTAGCACTCCCGCAGGCTGAGATAGGAGCACTCCGCTCATCCCCGCACCCACGGGGAAAAATGGGGACGGGCAGGGGTCTCTGAAGCTGTTTCACAGGCGGCAGGATCCAACTCCCACTTCCTCCGCGTTCATAAAACGGGCTCGGGGACCCCAGCTAGGAGCTTGGACCTTTAATGCCATGAAAACTCGCTGTCCGGGGAGCTCGGGCTCTTCGGGCCACGGCGCTGGGGGGAAGCCCTGCGGCAGCCTGTGGCCGACGGGCAGAAGCGAGACTTAGCGGTGCGGGGAGCCGGCAGTGGCGGCCGCAGAGAAAGCGGGTTTCTGCTCCTTTAAAGGGCGCTGTGCAGCGCTCCCGAAGGGAGGCGGATCTCCCTCCTTCCTCCCTTCCCTCCATCCCTCCCTTCTTCCCTCCCTCCCTCCTCGCTCTCCCTCCTCCCTCCCTCGCTCGGGCGCCGCTTGCCGCCACCGTCAGTGGTGCCCGGACGCCGGCTGCACCGCAGCCCGGGCTGTCCCCGGCGTCCTGCCACCGCCCTTCCTCCCCCGCCTCCGTCTTCCTCTCCCTCCCCGATTCCCCTCCCGCAACTCAAGGTAGGAGGATGTCCCGGGGTCTCCGGCTGGCCGCCACGGTCGGAGGGGTTGCATGCCAGTGAGAGGCTGCG
>VZRR01013066.1:760256-874973 GCA_013398015.1 Oreocharis arfaki
GAGGGAGGCCGGGGGTGGCGGGGGATGCACGGTGGCCGCGTTTTGACGAGAGCTGCACACCACTATGGCTCTTGGCCAGGTGTCTCAGGGCAAAGGCAGGCGCTGAGCTGGCCGACCCGAGCGCTATTGCAGCCCGGCTCTGTCCCTCACTGTGGGAAAGGCAAACCTGTCGCCTTCCTCTCTTTCTCCCATCGCTGCTCCGCATCGTCAGAGCCGCTGCTGTCCCCACGCTGAAAGTGGAGGTGTGGGAAGAGGGAGCGAGAGGCCAGGGCAGCGCAGCCCCCCGAAGCCCCCTGCCCCGTACCTGCCCGGCAGCCCGGAACTCCCTCCCACAGCCGGAGCTCTGCTCCCGAGCCGGGCTCAGGGAGGCCGAACCGGCGGCACTGAGGATGTGCCCCCCGCTCTCCTCGGGCAGCGGAGGTGAGAAACGGGCTCTAACTTCGCTAGAGTTGAGGGTGGACAACAGTCTCTACTTCCGTAAGGTCTCCTCCTGTCCCTACCCGGCCCCCACGGTACGGCGCAGCCAATCCCCCTTTCGGCTTATCGGCAACCCTGTCATTTATTTCTGAACAAAATCAGCATTCTTTGGGTGAGCATCCATCGCTAAAGTAGCCAGGGCGCTGACACACTGTGGAAAGCAAGAGACACTCCTGCCTACGGAGTGGAGGCATGACTGCAAGAGCCGTGCGTGCACTGAGAAGGAATGAATATATTGTAATGAAAATCTCTCTTCACATTCTCCTTAGAAACTTTTGGGGGAGTACAGCATGAAAAACATTAAGCATCATAATTTTCCTCCCAAAATCTTGCACAGCTTCCCCAATCCCTAAGGAAGGTGAAGGGACCAAAGGCTGATCTGTAGATCATGTCACAAGTATTTGTTTTTGCTGCTTAGAACTTGCTAGGAAAGTGCATTGCTGTGATACTCAAAAGTGCCTGAACAAGAAAGTCTATTGCACACTCACTTCATTAATTAGAATACAGGTCTTTCCACTAGCTAAAAATTAATTACCATCTTAAAATGTCATTAATCATTGGTGCAGCAGAAACTTAGTTGTAAATTTGGAGTGAGATAATAACAAACAGAGAAGGACCTACAGGGTTTTTTTTTATAGCTGGTGGGAGTGAAATGCCAGTGGGCCGCAATGTGTTTTTAAATGATAATATCAACATTCATTTGAATACTTTGGCAAACGTTTTATAAGGGAAGTCTGTGTTACTGCTTTGTCAGCAAAGCTGAAACCCTTGTTTCTAGAGACCTGGAGATGCTGGTCAGGTGTTGCAGTAAGCTGTGGCTCTCCTCACACCAGATTGCAACAGCAGGAGGACTGTGGTGGCATGTGAATCTGAAACGTTTGCAAGGATCTGCCGAAAAATGTCCGAGAAACATTTGGGGGACCATATGTTGTACATACATTAAATTTATATCAGCTGTTGTTGTGAGAGGTCAAAATAGTAGATTACATGATATAAAAACCTCACTATCTGTTCTTAGAGGCACAGCTATGACCTGAAAATAAAAGCCTATTCCTTTTTAAAGTAATGTGATAAAACTATACATCCCAGTAGGTGGCAGCTAGCTGGAACTGGGTTAACTTTTATAACGATAACAGCATATAAAAATTAGATCGGATGGAAAAAGCTCCTGATACAGTAAAGTAATCAGAACCACATATCTCCCCGTTCCAGATGAAACATTATGTACATAATGTACACCGTTTATACTTGACACACAGCTGAAAGTGCAGTAGGTTTTTATTACCCAGAAAAGATGTAAGGCCTCAGACTGTCTCTTCTTCTTTCCCTGTCCATAGCTGGATTACTGTTTTTCATATCAGCTACGCTTGAACATAGCCCTGTGTATTAAAGATGTCCTTGAGTATTAGAGATGTGTTACCACCATGTCTACAATAGATGACCAAACAAATCAAAACATCTATCCAAGGAATTGTAGATTTCCCAGTTGCTGATCACTGAAGTGTAGAAGGCAGTTTCATAAAGACTTTAATATAAAAAGAGCTGTGTAACAGTGGTGACAAGCTCCCAAAACTGAAGACCAGCTTATCTAGTATGATGTTTTATTAGGGGTTTCCAGACTTTGAATTGCACATCTCATAGGGAAAGAAATATGGAAGGCACTAAGAATATTTACCTGTTTTCATATTGTAATCATTCCGGAGGTTATACAAAAGTATCTTTTTCTTTTGGATGAAGAAGAAGCGAAGTTAAAGTCCAAATAACAGAAAAGGAGTCTAGGGTGGGGCAGAATGAGGCTTTAGTCAATTATATTAGTCTATAAGTGATCTTCAGTCACCAAATATTTAGTGAGTTCTAAACATCTGTTGTCTTGTAAGATTTGCTTTTTAATATAAGGGACTCGTATTCTTGAGAAAATATTTCTGGGTAAACTACGACTTTTCTTCAAGGTGGGAGCTAGGGTTTGAAAGAAGGGGGGAGGAATGTTAACAGAAAGCATTAGGCGATGTGTGATAGTAGATAAGGAGGATATCAGTACTTCTTCTGAACCCATGAAATGCCATAAAATAGCTGGCTGGCTAACATAATAAAGGGTATAATACATATCTTAAAGAGGCCGATAACAGATTTTAATTTCCTTTTCTCACTGTGAAACGACTGGAAAGGGTGGAAAACCCCCGGCATTTTGACACCTGAAGCGGGGTCGGTGGCCGAGAGCGCTGTCCGCGGTGCTGAAGGGGCCGCCCGGGGCCGCCCCGGGCGCTGTCCGCGGTGCTGAGGCCGCAGCCGCCACCGGCGGCGGGGGCTGGCGCGGGAGGAAGGAAACTCGGTGTGAGCCTCAGGCGTCAGACCAGGGGCTGCAGCGTGGGCTGCTGAGTGTTTAATAGTAACAGGAATTAACCACGAGTTGTTTTACAATTCCAGTTCTAAACGCCTCCGTGAGTTAGGTGCTCTGTTGAGCTGAGATTACAGGTAGCTATATTTTTTTCCGAGAGAGAGACCTTAGAAAATCAAACTGATAACAGGAGTCACTTTGTCCAAAGTTATGTCTCGTTTAATGTGCTAAAACTGACGAAGAATATTATATTTTCGTAACTTCTCCCCAAAACTAAATGAAATAAATTTAAAAGATCCAGTTAGACAGCAAACTGCATCTGAGCATTCACAATTAAAAACGTATCTAAAGATGTCTAATGTCCTTTATTTCAGCAGCACCAGGGAGGGAGGCAATGAACTTTCACAGCATTCACGTGGGTTAGTTTTATTTCTCCTTGGACTAAGTTAAAATATAAACGAGTAGAAGAGAATAAATGAAATAGTAAATAGAAGAAAAAGCATCTCTCTGCATTTTTACTGGGAGATATTCTAAGTATGAACTGAAGGAGTCGCTAGATATCCTTGCTTTTAACACTAGGTGCTCTTTTTAAAGTGCTCCAGTAGTCAAATCATCTGATTGAATTCCCTGCTAGACTGCAGAACTAGCCATTCGTGATACTTATTTTTGACACTGCAGTTATGCCTCCATCTTAAGGAAAAAAAAAAATCAATGATGTTTAATAATCCCCTCGCAGAATGTACATTTCTTTTCATCAGCATTTTACAGTGTTTTAAGTAAAAGCGTGGAGAGGAAATCAGTAAGCAAAATGATAAAAAGTTACTGTGAATTGCTAACACTTCTAGGGCTACAGAGCACAAACACCACAGGTATAATCCTAATGCTGCCCTTACTTATTTACAGGTCTACAACACATGGATGTTATCTAAGAATAAGCTGTAACTCACCTCTGCCATGCTCTGCTTCTGATAGATTCCACAGAGTGTTCTCATTAGCTTGGCATCATTGGTATTTATTTCTGTAAAGTCAGGTTTATTCTATGTTCTTCTGTATGTATCTGTGGGGGAAGTCTTGCAGTGATATTTTCTTTATTAATGAAAAGCAAGGGAGGGAGATAAAGGAGACAAAAGATGTCTGTAGGCAGAATGTAGAATAAAATTAATTCATTTTCCTGATGGGAAGTATAGGAATTATATTTTAGTGTTTGTAATAAAGCTCAAGTAGTTTCAGCAAATCTTGACTTAGGTTGCAAAGTCTGATAGTCCCGTTTAATGTATTTCAGTGAATGCAGGCACACAACTAATTGCATTTCTAAGGAAAATCTGAAGTAGTCCACAGAATGGGTTTATCTTCTTTGAAACACCTGGTCAAAAAATAAGAGTCTGTGGCTGCATTTGCAGATATAAACTCAGTATCCCATTATCAAACTGGGAAATGCTGTTGTTCTCACTGAGGACAACAAAACGACAAACTACATAGATCATAGTACAGGGAGGAAGAGCAACATTTCCATAATACTGGAGTGAAAGGAAAGCAGAGTGCAAAATAAGAGAGTGGCAGAATAAAGTGAAAATCATAAACTAGTAAATCCTGAAGTTACTGTCTTTTAAGCAACACTGCAATTTCAAGCAAGTTTAGCGAAACAGGTCTGTGCATTCAACAAGGTTGTCCAGCACTGCCGATTCCTGTTACCTTGCAAAAGCTGCCTTGTGCTCGGTTATCACTGGGTCCAGAGCAAGTTCCTATGGACAGTCAGTATACAAGCCACAGCATTTATCCTACTTCATGCATTACAATGAATAACAGTTAGTGATTGCAAATATAATAAACATAATTATCTTTTTTTTTTTTTTTCCAATCTCAACGTTACTCTGATAACCTGCAGGACTTTGTTGTCAGCCTTCTCTTTCACAACTCTAAAGCTAAGTGATCTCGACCCAAGCAATCAGCTATTAAAATACAGGAATTGATTTTTACACAACCGAGTCCCTACACCCCTCTAGCACGCCCCCCTCTCCCCCCCTCCCCCCTTATAGCTATTGTTCAGAACAACTGAATAACTAATAACAATAAGAAGCACTTAAATAAAACCGAGCTGGTTTTTTTTTTTCTTCTCCGACAACGTTGGGCGATCAGATCGGTTGCATAATAGAAATTGGGAAGGCTGTCTGGCAGGCAGCCTTAAGCAGAGAAGAGCTATCTCAATTTCTCTCACTTAATCTTGGCTTCGCGTCAGAAGCTGTGCAGCAGTGCAGTAGAATGGGAGCACGGCAAAAGCTTCGCCAGTGAAACGGCGGGTGCTCGCTATGTGGCGGTACCTCAGCGATTTCTCGAGCTGGATTACCTATTGATTTTCCTCCTTTCTTGCCTCTCAGGTTTACTCGGCTGGACATTGTGTGTGTTTGGATTTCTCAAGGATTCTCCCCCGACTAACATGGATGTCCCACCATTCCTTGCAGTTGAAGGTTGCTCCTTGGCGCAGTGAATGAAGAACATGCAGGGATTGCTAATGGGTTTGGGAAGCGTAGACTCTCTGCTCTCTCTGTGACCATGCCGTGATCGTGTCTGAGGGCCATCAGTTTACGTATCCTCATTCTCATCCTACCGGGAAACCTGACGGCTTAGAAGGGGGAAGTAAGGCAGCGCGTGTGTGCATAGAAACATCATGAAGATTATTTCCCCTATTGTAACTAATTCAGTCTTCAGATGCACCATTAGACTCCTTCTTTGCTTACTGTGGATTGGATATTCTCAAGGAACCACACATGTATTAAGATTTGGTAAGATTTCCTGACACTTTTTTCATTTTGTGTTTAAGCCTGAATATGACATCCGTAGGATTGACTCAGAAGGGGATGTTGGGGGAGAGCTGGGACGTGCTGCCGGAGTCGGGCAGCGAAGTCTCTTTATTTTGCATCCGGAGGGATGAATTGCTGTGTGATCTTTTTTTTCTGTCTCTGCAGCTCATTGTAGCCGTAGTAACGGCACGATGATGATGATAATTATAATAACAATAGAAAAAAGACTGGCAAACGCGGTTGCCTAAGGCTCTGCGCAGCTTGCGTGGCTTCCTCGTAATTGTTTCCATTGTTTTGCTTTATTGTTTCCATAGTAGGGGAAAGCATGGCTAACACGGTGCTTGATCGGTTAAAAACCTGTCAAGCAGTTGTTAAGTTTCGGCCGCCCGTCTCTGATCCCTCCCCGAGCCGATCCCGTACGGGCGCGACTCTGTGATTTGAGACCTTCGGGCTGATTTCCCTTGAAGTGTCTGTCTGCTTGCTTGACATTTGAGTGGCGTTTAGGCTTAGAGATGATTTATGTCTTGAGCGGTGATCGGAGAAGAGCTTTTGCGGTACCTTTCAAAAGCACAGCTTTTCTACGGGAGGAAAGTTGTAAGAGTTTCCCCGTCTCCCGGGAAAAAAAAAAAAAAGTAGATCACTATGACCTTTCAAGAATAGAGAGGGTTTACACTTTAAAGGCTATCCCAGCTGGGCCGGGGCACTAACCTTAAGAGCTCTGCCTGTGCGTGCGTGTTCGTGTGTCTAAGCAAGCAAGTGAGGGACAAGTTCCAGCCGCTGCATCCCCTACAGAAGTTTTGCGGTGAGGAAGGGAAGGACGGAAAGTTCCGAAAGCAGGTCCGAAGGGGGCTGTGCGGCTGGGCAAGTCCTTCGATGCTTGTCCGGGGCGAGCTACAATGGGAGCCCCGCATCAGCCTCCTCCTGGTCGCCCGGCTACCGCGGGCGAGCCGCGCCGGGGGTCGGCGGAGGGGACAAGCCGAAAATTGCTTCCCAATAGAAGCGGCATCCTCTGTGCCTGCCGACAGCACGGGTAGAGGGAGGAAGAGCGGATCTCCCCCAGTCGCGCTGTCCGCGATAAGCTGTGGCAGCCGCTGCATCCATTTCTGCGGGGCACTGAAATCTCTTGCCTTTGCCTGGGGATAATGCCTTGGTTTGTACCTATTTCAGTTTAAATCAGCACCCCCGCACACACTTTTATACGGAGGGGAAGGTGAGTAATGATTAAAAAGTCACCAGGCTGTTACCGATCTCGTGTGCTGAATTCCTAGCAGTACTTTTTTTTCTGCTTCCATCTGGTCTAAAGGTGGTGCTTAAGGCACGTTGCTCTTAGCAACCATCCTCAGGAATGCCTGTTTCTTCGGACATGGCTAAACGGGTCCGTATATCATTGTGGAGTCTACTTTGCAGTCAGTCTGATCCATAATCACGGCCATGAATTTAGTGCTAGGATGCCTGTAATGTGGCACTGACCGGCTGTCTGTCTTTCCACGGGCGCCGAGAGTCTGTCTCTAGGAGCCTGAGTTAGAGTAGTAGCTAGTAGCTATGTAAACAAACATCTTCCTGGTCACAGCACTAACAAGCGGTGGACTTTCCTTCTTTGGAGCGGCATTCCCTCTGAACTGTTAGTCCAGTGCACCTCTAGAGACAGCCCTAGAGAGCAGCGGTTTAGGCAAGCGCTAAAGCAATAAATAATCCCGAGGCTGAAAGGTGATGCAGCGGGTCTCTGTTACCCAGTGACATGGTGGTGCATGCATATGTTTCAATGGGCTAACTTCTCTTCCCAGCTGCATCCTGGTCACACAGCTGGCCAACGAGTTGTGCTCACTCCATTGTTTGTAGCAGTAGAAATCCATTTCTGCATCTCTGCCTGCTTTTCCCTGTCTTTGAAAAGAACTGTCGCCAAATCAACACTGAACATTAGAAGTAGATAGGGAGCAGTTGGTAAGTTTATTTTGTTGTGGAGAATGTTAGACGTGGAAAGAGCAGGAAGAATTTTACCCTGCTCATCCGGGCCTGTCGCACATCTCTGTTTTAAAGGAGTCTGGATTAAGCTTAGTCCAGGCTAAGTCACTCTGTCTGTGACCACGAGAGAACTTCCACGCCTTCCCCAAAGGCTGATATCTCTGTCTCTGTGTAGGGCATGGCGGGGTGGAGGGAAGGAGCAGGGAGGGAGCTGTGGAAAAGCTTTGGTTATTTCTGAGGGGGAATTCCCCACCGCCTCCTCGGGGTTCCCGTTCTATCGATCTCTTCGGGATGTCCTTGCGACCAGGAGGACGGGATGCCTTGCAGTCCTTCCCGAAGAGAAGCGAGAGCTGAGGAGATTCCCTCCAGAAGGCAGCTTGCCAGCCTCCGCTCTTCCTCCTCAGCCAGCAGTGCTATGGCAACAGGGGAGAGCTTGAAGCCTGCCAGAGCTGCAGCCCCCTCATTCCTCCTGTGCAAATTAGCCACCATGGATTCGCATTGTCCTTCCCACGGCTCCTCTCATTGTTGGGACTAGCCAGCATGTCCTTTCGCTCCCTCCCTCTCCCTCTAAAGCTACCTTTTAGCAACCACACAGGGAAGCCGAACGGCCCGGGTTATTTGTCAAATTCAGGAGGTTATTTCTGTCTGTGCCTTATGGAGCAAACACGGAGAGGGGCTGGTGCGATGGCACCGCTCCCTCCTCAGCGACACTTGCTTAGGCATCTGGACACCCGCCTGTTGCTGCTGCTGGAGTTGGGCAACGTGGTATTCGGGCATCGCACGAGGCGCACTTCCTAAATGACATTTTGCTTCATGGGCCATGCGACCAAGCTCGTTCCCTTGCCCTTTCTGAGCAGTTTCCCACAAACGAGCCCAGGGACTGCTGAAGGTGAGGTTTGTGTATACGGTACTCGAGGGTGTCAAATGGGAACAACGCTAAACCATTGACGCGGAAAAAAGGATAGGTCCCACCTTGACGAGGGAGAAAAGCAGCAGCTTAGTATTTGTCTCTCTGCTGTGCTGTGTGATGGAAACCTTCTCCTTATCACTTGGCACCGAACAAAAGCCAAAGTACGTGACCGCCCGCACATCCGCTACATTATCGGGGGTCACATTTCGCAGCTTTCCGATTCGCTGCTCCTGTGTAAGCGCAGACCAACGCCAGCGGCTCCCAGGAAATTCCAGGCAACTCTGCGGATCCAGAGCCTAGCCGAGCAGCCCCTCTGCCCGCGACGGCTGGGCACGTCGGGTTGCCTTTACCTCCTGAGGACGCCTCAGCACCTTGTCCCCGAAATGCTGAATTAACAAGCCATTACGAGGTACCAACCACCAGTAACTACTCACCTATGTTTCAGAAACCTACCTCTTGTCTTTCCCAGGGCAGTAAGAGCCTGGGCTATTTAAAGCCCCTTTTCCCCACCTACTACTACTATATGGAGCTTGGTTGTCAGGTCTTTAAAGTCTGGAGCGCTCTAAGATGCCCCCTTTTATTTAAACTGCCCGTTTCCGGCCTTGTCTCTACTGCTGTGAGCAATTCGTCTTTCCTACAGCAAAGGTGTAAAGAGAGACCTCTGACAGGAGGTGAAAGAGGTTTGGCCACTGGATTTGCTCTCATTATTCGTGGAAGTGTGCTGAAAGACTAAAGACCTCCACTGCAGGGGGCTCAATTGCCTGATAAGTGTTAACCCACATTGTGTGATGTTTTATTTTCTCCAGGACGTTCAAGAAGAGTAAAGACAAGCAGAGGCATATACCTGTAGTTTTGACTTTTTGTTGCTTTGGAGTTGCCTGACTTGAAGCAGATGAGAAAGAGAGCTGAATGTTTTGTGTTACAATGAACTATAAAGGAAGAGTGTGTGCATGCATGTGGCTTCTTCCAGCTTAAAAGCAAAAGAAAGTCGAGAGAGAGCCAGGAAAAACTTTTCAAGGTAAAAGGGAAGAGTTTTGAACTTTTACCAGAAACATTTATTTCTACTGACTACTTTTAATTTTTTTTTCCTAAAAATCGACCACACCAAGTCCTCATGAAGCCTAGCACTTTCCTGTTGCCCTACATAAAATAATAATCATAGCAAATCAAACATTATAAAATCATGTACTCTTTGTGACTTAGGAAAAACCCCCCTCATTTTTCAACTCCTTTGTGGGAACCCCGAGAGGAGAGTTGTTATGCCCTCAATTCTTCCTCTGTGAAGATTTAGCATGGGTTTCATCTGGCATGCTTCTTAGCTGAGCTCTTTTGTCTCAAACAGGCTGAGTTTATCTCCATGTAATTGGTTTTATGAGCTCGAGCGTGGCAAAACGAGAGAAGAGGCTGGCTCGTTGTGTCCACTGCCTGGTTTGACAGTGGGTGTCAAACCACACCGTTCTGGGATTCAGGAGACTATTTTAAAATTGTAGCAATTAAAACCTGCGAAGTCATGGCTCAGCAGTAGGCACTAGCTCTGTGCAGATGTGTACGGAGACAAGAGGTCAAGTGAAAAATACCTGCTGGGTAATCGAGTAGAGCTTTCTTAAGGGACTTGCATTAACCCTCCTGGATGCGTACTTTCTTTCCTTTGGATTTTGCATTGACATCCTTTTAGTGAAAGGAGGTAGGGTTTCTGCCTCTATTTGAGAGAAACAAAAAATGTACATATCTTGTTTTAGTGGGGGAGGCAGTCTGCCTTCAGATCAAGAGTGCGATGAAAATCAGCAAGCCAAACTCTTATGGCAACCCTCGGGGGTCCGTGTTTTGGCAAGTCCAGCATTCAGAGCCAATGAAAAATTTGCTGCCAAGGACAAGAAGCTTTCAGTATCTGTTAACATTCTCACGAAGAGGAGTTCAAAATCAGTCTTACAAACAACAACAGAAATCTTTGAAAGAAGAGTAAGGTTAAGAGCCTCGGGAAGGCAGCAAGGAGGTGAGAAGCATTGTTATTGACTGGTCTAGATTAAACAGCACAGAGGAAGATTTCAATTTGATAACGTCACAACCCTTCCTGTTTTTCTTTGCTGCTTCTGCTGACAATTTTGTAAGGTAATTAAATTGGCTGATTGAAGTCACAGTGGTCATGGGGCGATAAAGACCGTTTGGATTTAATGGAATTTAGAAACAACGGTGCACTGCACACAACTCTTACAGAACGAGAATTTTAATGACTCATTCAGGGTGCTGACTACATAGAACGTCCTGGACGAGTTTAATTGAAAGGGCAAAGCAGATTAGCTGTATACAGTCTTTATTGCACTAGATAGGGGAATTAGAGTTATCCTTTTAAAAGACTCATTATTGCATTATCAAGATTTAATGTAGGTTAAGAAAGCTTTCATCCATGTGGGCTTTCTGGAATATCCCCAGATCCTTTTACCCAGTGTTTGGAACACCAATAGTCTCGTAAAATGATTTTCACACAATTGTCTGATGGCTTGTATTCTTACTGACTGCTTATTGTTACTGATAACTAGCCTCTTACTGACTGCTACTTGTCCTTTGAAGAGATGCAAAGTTCAAGTAATATCTCCAGTTTAAATGTGGTGGCTGAATGAAATGATTTCTGCCACCAGAGATAAGAAACTAGGGAAAAAGAGATTTTTTTCTAAACTCAAATATTAGAGTTTAGTTCTATTAGTTTAGCTTTAGGGCTTTTTTCCCCATTTATTTATATATTTCTTTTTATACCAGAGAAAATCCCATCAATTTAGGAAAAAAGCAAACCAAACATTTTGTAATCATTGTAAATAAAGCAGGTCTTTGTCCCCTACTTAATGTATTTACCTTGTCTGTTTCTGAGTTAACCTTCATTCTCTTTAATCTCTTTCAGAGGAACAATTACTAGAAGGTATGTCAATAATGCAAAAGAGAAACTAGAAGGTGCCTTATTTCCATACTCCCTAATCTGCAAGGCAAATTAATTTTTCCTGAATAAGCTTTTTAGAGTGTTATGCTGTAATGTATGTTGGAAGATTAGATTAAACAACATGATAACATAATGGCATAATGTCATTATACTGTCACATCTGAACTGGAATACGGAGAATCAAAGATCACTGTCATATTAATACTTATAATTTTGTGCATTGTCCCATGCCATCAATGCTGTGTTCTCCCCTTTCTTGTCCTCATTCCCGCCCCATTTCCCTCCTGAGTCCTTTGCTTCCTTTATCATACAGTAATAATCATCTTGGACACCTTCAATTTAAACAACCAAAGCTTTCAGTAATGCAAAGAATACAGAACAAACATGTGACGATCATTATTCCAATACTGGAGCTCAGCCAGGTTTGGATAAAGTAGGTGGTATAGTAATGCTATGTAAAACACTGAGCAAACTCAAAAACATAATCTAAATTTCGTTAAAAAGTACTTCTTAATGAGTTAGAACCACCATGGTTTTTTCTTCTTTGAGGCAAAAATTAGAAGTGACGAATGGGTGCAATGCTCAAGTTAAGACTGCTCTTTTTACATTGCTGCAAAGTTATGCTTGTGCCAAAATTTGCAAGCGACTTGGATCAGTCACGATTCAGATTTCCTTGAACATTATTCTTCTAATCCAAAATGCTATAGAAATACAGTAACTCATCTAGGAATGTGTTTGGTAGGTTGCTTTGAAATGGAATACACATTTTTAGATTGCATATTTTTCAAAGTGTTTCAATTTCCAGGTGTTCCTGCCTGGGGTATAGAAAAAGAGGTTCCCTGCTGGTATTGTGAGTGGAGTCTACGGTAGGGGTAGTTTAAAGCACAGGTACAGTGTAGAGTTTAGATCACGACGTTTATTCTTAGTTCACAGTAAACTTTTCTGTTATCAATGCATTGGAAGGTAAATTCATTGATGGGTCTTACAGAATTTAGTTTTTGGAGAAATACATTAATTCACATTAACTGAATGTGAGTTTTATTATATTAATACTTCAATTCACAGACTCTTTAAAACCTCATTTTTTCAAGAAAATGGTTATTTGGATTTAAAGTCAATCGGACTAGGAATGTTGAAAACGTCTGTCAGTTTTCCATCATGAAAAAAACTTGTTTGTTACAGTCACTAATTCTTGTATAAGGCTTAATAACTGCTAGAACAGTCCAGGGAGAGCTTTTCTACTTTGCTGTCAGGATCTGTTGTTTGGGAGACTTGATGTCCTTTTAAATTCAAACTATGGTTAATTTTTTCCCCCCTCTTCTTTTCTTCTCTCTCTTATATTTTGCTGTGTGTCTCTGATGTTTACTAGTTTTAAAAACATTTTATCTGATTTCAATATGTATCATATTTTTGTGGACAAATGGAAAAAGTTGGTTTCATTGGTGGGCAGAATTATTTTGAAAGAAAAATATTTGTTTGGTTGAGTTTTTAAAAAATTGTAGTACCTTGAGTTATTTGATCCTTTCCCCTCACTTTGTTTTTTTCCTTATTTATTTTTAAATAGTGACACGGATAGTGATTAATTATCTGAAAGAGGGATGTATGTTTGAGTATGTTTTTTTCTGGTCCTTTTTGGTCTTTGTTTTTCTAACTTTCTGGGAAACTCATGGAAAAATTAAAAAGTCTGGAAATCCTCATTTCTGTCTTAAAACTAAACTTCTAGCTTAAGCCATGCCTTAGGGCTTCTCTGCAGTATTTGGAGAGTGAAAAAGGCAGAAGGATTAGACAAGGTTGACTTAAGCTGGATAAATCTCAGATGGCTTAAGTTAGGCTAGGTGAACCATGTCCCTCATGGAATCAGCAATATGGAGGAAGTCAAAGTGGACTGAGTAGGGTTTTTTGTTTTCTCCCTAGGCTTTAGTGTTTATTATCACATATTGCACTCTTTTTTTTGTCAGATGGAAGTTTAAAAGGGAAAGATTAATGTGTAAATGGCTCATCAGTTTCTTCCTGACATGAGAGTACAAAAATACTGAATCAGAGACCACTCACTCGTTCTGCTAAAAACTTGCCAGCAATTGGATGGTGCTTGTTTTCACAATAGATAATCATAGATAGTCCTGTAAATAAGGACTTGTTTGTGAACACATATATTTAACTCATTACTTACTCTTTAGAAATTTATTGAATAAAGCTTATCAAGCTTGCTTCAAAAGGTGGAGAATTATTTCACTCTGAAAGAGTGTCATCTTCATACATACTCTTTGTATGTCCAGCACAATATTTCAAATTGTCACATTTCTCTGAATATAGAAAGACCTATTACTTTAAAATGGTTTTTGTCCTAAGGTAACTGATACTGAATGTAAAACAATTTTCTTTAAAAAACCCCCCCATATGCAAGTTCAAGTAATAATCTGGGTAAATTTATTAAGGATTAGTTTATTATTGAGCTTGCCATCCATTTGGGCTTTTGTCCTTCCCTAGGAGCTAAATATATACCAGCTATTTCAATCAGCTCAAGAGCTAAACATATGTCAGCTATATCAATCAACTCACATTTATGCTGTTATTTAAAAGTTGCACAATTAGGACATGATTTACCAAAGAGTCCATAATTAAAATAATTACACTAGTAAGCATGAAACATTTACAAGAAAATCTGAGTCTCATAGCTCACAATGGTAAAATTCAACTTTCACTTTTTTAAGCCTGCAAGCAAATATTTTCAGTCCTGCCCCAACAGTTCACGTTGCAAAACTTTGATGAAATCAGTTATTTTACTTGGAAATTAATTAATTCTTCCATTTCTACCTATGTTTTTGGTGTGAGTGCTCGGTCATCAGTCAATACCAACTACTGAAATTGTCAGAGATGTACAGTCCTTGAGAGTTTAGTGCTAAGTTGATACACGACAGTGTGTTTTTATCTTTACACTGTGGATGATGGGAAACTCTGTAAAGTTTCCTATATGTAGTGATTCAAAACCACAATTTATGGATTGAATATTGAAATAAGATAACTTTCAGTATGCCTTAGGTGTGATTATCCCCTAACTTTGTGTTCAGTGGCTTACGTTAGTATGAGGTGAAATAAGAATCAGAGCTGTGAGCTGTAGGATGCTGTTTAGAAAAAGATTGGTTTAGATTTCTCTAATGCTAAAATTAGGTAATTATGTTAAAGTTCAGGGATATTTGCCAGTTTATCCTAAGTATAGTCATTGACTGTATGAATTGGTGGTAGAGTACTCTTCCTGAGTTGCCTGTTTAAGTCCATAGTGATGCTGAATACAGTGCTCTTCCAGTCAAACCATCTGTGCTGGTTACCACTAGCAAAGACACTAATTCCAGAACTTGTCTTTCCTTGAAATTTTTTTCCCCAATTATCTTTTAAAGTCACACTACCATTTTTTACACCTACATTTGTTGTTCACTTATTGACCTTAACAATATGGAGGCATGTACAATAAAACAAATTCAACACGATAAAAATAATTTGACTTATGGTGTTGTTTTTTTTTTTTAAGTTGAAAAAGGTATATTCACTGGTTAATGTAGTTCAATAGCAGCAGAACAACTTGTTTCACTGATCAAATAAGAAACATTGTACTATGTAGTAATATGTGTAAATAACAGAAGCAAACATGAAGATTACATATCTGTAAGAGAAAACTATTTTCTAAAGCAATAACTGCAATAGTTATTTAGAATATTTATCCTACAAGGCAGGAAATCTTTAAAAGAAATTCCATGTTACTTATTCATTAAGAATTTGGGTAAAAATGTACATTAAGAAAATTAAAAGCACAGAGTACTCTAAAACAGCAGAATTAGTTTTTTTTTTAAACGCTTAATCACAGTGGTTTTTGGTTTTATATACATTAATGGGAACATGTATGTTCACATTTTATGCATTTTAATAGCTAATATTTGTTTAAAATTGTCATACAGAACTTTTAATAAATTATCAGCATGCATTTGAGTATTAAAATTCATCACTCTTGTTACAAATTGTGCCACTTAAGGACCAATATCAGGGCTGAACTCTAGGGAATCTAACTCATAACCTCTTTGGTTATCTGATTTCTACTGTTCAACAATGTTTACAGTTTTCATGTATGCTATACCAACAAAGTTGGGTTTTTTTATTAAAATGATAAGGAGACCTTACCCCAGCCACCTTTTCAAGTTAATGATTATGTATTTTTAAAAAAGTATTTATATACTGCTTAGAAATACCTATTTTCTCTGGTGTTATGAGGCACCCATATATGCTTCTATGTGCAGCAATAAAAGTTTGATGTTTCACTCTCTGAAGCTGATTGTTGAAAATATTACTGTGCAAAATTCAAATACAGTGACTGGTCAGAGCTAATTTGAGGGCAATTTTGGAACTCTTCTTTTTAAATGAAAGTATCAAGTACTGAAGGAGTAGGTCTTGCTGATTTTTGACAACTGTGCTTTTGAACCAGTCCATTTTCAAAGCTAAGTTTTTGGTGCTTGCCTTCATACCTTGAGGTGCTGATCTATTTCAGTCAATGAACTACTTGGACACGCTCCCAGATAGTCTTGACAACACTGTTCTCTTCATTTTGTTGAAAGAAAAAAGTTGATAAGGAGGATGGAGGTGGTTTGAGGAAAATAATGCAGATGAATTCAAGACCATCAGTGTTGAACAAATAACAGAAAAGAATTGAAAAGGGTTCATGGAAAAAACACTGTTTGCCTAAAAAGGCCATATACAACTGTGCCACTACTAAGATTTTTGTTTCTGTCTAGTCAAAATCAAACATAAAGATAACATTTGACACGATGATCTGATAATTCAACAAAATAATCATAGCTTTATTTTTTAAGCCAAGAATTTGGTCAGTTAAATCCCTTTGCTTGTTACTGAATATTGCGTATGATGTTTACATAAAGAGCAGAAACATAGTTAAATAATCTGGTTTTGCCTAGATTTGATCTTTTCTTAGCCTTGAAGGAAGCACGCAGGGGGTCAGTTCAGGAGAAGTGGTAAGCCCTGTGCATGCCTCATGTGTAAGCAACTGAGGAAAGAAAATGGAAATTTGTGAAAGATGCATGTGACTTCCTTCCAGTACTGCTATATGTATTTGTTTGGATGTCCTTGAGAAGGAAAGACTATAAAATATGAGTGTTATTTAGGCTTATCTCATCAGATCTCAGCAGGCTCTATCATTCACGACATTCAACATGCCTGCAGAAACTTACTGTGTGACTGTGATACAGCTAAGAAAAATGTGTTCAAAAATGCATTAAAGCAGATTTCCTAATGTCTTTTCAAACCTGCCTAAACAATGAAAAGTCACATTTAAAGATCAAATCAACATTAGTCAGTCAGATCATGTTCAGTGCTGTCCATTTGTGACCTTTTGTGTCTAGACATTGGAGATTTCAAATTGAGCTGTAGATTTGTATCATTCTGTGGTCATCAATGTTCATTAAACACTACTTTTGTTGCAACTTAAGGTAAGACTATACCCTATTCTCAAATAAGGAGTGTGCCTTGCTTTTCAGAGTATTTTCCACTCTTTTCATTCATGGGAAGATGCTTGAGTTGGATAAAATTGTTGTATTTAGCCGTCCATGTGGCCACAGGCACTCTGTTCACAATGATTTCCTTTGTTGTCCCTACTGTCATCTTCTAGTTTATGAGAAAGTTGTGACACATATTTTTGGAAGCCTTCTCCACTCTGTTTCTGCAAGCAACTGATGTTCTACTCACCAGAACCCATCTGACCGTTATAAGGATAGAAAATTAGAAACTCTTTGTCTTCTACACCGCTGCGGTTATATACTTAAAAAAGTGAACAGCAATATTTTCACTAGTCCATATTAACAATTGATTATTTGACTTTTAATGTAAGTCCTTTTACTTATTTTTTGGCAATAATTTGAGTGTCACAAAGTGTTCCTTGTGACTTGAATGAAGGAACTAGGCAACAGTGGTTTTACAAGTACAGCCCTGTGCAAATGCATGCACACACCCATTTTTTGCTGTGGTGACCCAAATGCAGAAAAAAAAGTGGGAGTATGTTTCCTTTGCTGGAGTTATTCTTAATGTAAACCAGGAGAAGTGCCTGGAGGTGCATCAGGGGTCTTTGATGGAAGGACTCATAATGATTTTCCATCTGCTTCCTGACAAGTAGTGTGAGCCTGAGATAGCAAAGAGCTGTGAAGGTGGCAGAGTCTGTTCTCACAGGGTGCGATCTTCATGAATATTTTCAAAGTGGTGGTGAAAACAAAACAAAAAAAGTCAAGCAAGAAACAATGAAATTTAGCAAAGAACTCACAAAGCCAAGCACATTCATGACAGAAAAATAAAAGAGAATGCTAGAATTTTCTACTCTAAAAAGGATGAACTAAATTCTGTGAATGAAACCATGGACATATATATGCTCCTGCCCACAACACCCCACTACAACTGCTAAAAATGTGGAAGTGGTACTTGTTAAGACATCAACTCTGTTTGCCATGGACCAATATTCTTGGCGTAAGGGCAATCTCTGTTTAGAGAGGCTTTACCTGTGTGAGACCCATAGTAACTTCCTTTCACTGCACTTTTAAGAGGAGGTAATTATTCCAGTGTTTCAGGGTTCAGCTAGCAGTGCTGTAAACCAGTAGAGCCTGGTGAAGTCCATCTCTGCTACAGTTTAATATCTTGGTTAGATTAAAGCTATAGCACTTCAACAAACCTCCAGGTAGGTTTTCTGGGTCTTGGTGTTAAGCAACCATGACATGCTGATTTTAGTTCTTTGCTGATCAATTGGGGGAACTCCTGAGTTTTCATTACTTCTGCATTTGACTTCCCTATTTCATCAGGCACCTTTTCTACAAAAGCTTCCCCACATGGATAACTTTGCAAATATATTTAGTAGATGCAAAGCCAGAAGAAATTTTAATTCTGTAAATCACCTGGTGAACTCCAGTTTTAAAGACCAAGAAGCTGAAAGAGTAATAAAATACTAGTTTAAAGTTTAGAGTTCAGGTAGGTCTTATACTGAAGTAATTAATGGAAACTAATTTTGTGTATTTTGTGAGAAAATAAAGCCACTGAGAACCAGAAAATATTTGCTTTGGTGTCACCCTAAAGATAGTTCAGCTGTTAAGCAAAGTGAAAGGAAAACCGGAAAAGAGTTAGTCTAGGTATTAATGAAATATGTTAAGGCTGGTGAAGAGTTTTTTTTGTGCTGTTGTAGAAAATTTCAAAAAAAAAATTTCTATCAGGGCTGGCAAGAAATAGGAGTGTGCTAATATTTTCAGATGCTTTATGAGTTCTGAAATGCCCTATCCTAAGTACAATATTTCATAATTACAGTGGTAATGAGCTGGAAATGCAGAGGATTGCAGTGCTTTTGATTCTTCAAATATCTTTAGTCCATATTTTATAATTACTTCTCTTAACTACATTTAAAAAAAATATTTTTTAGAAATTAGTTACCTTTCAATAGAATTTCATATTTTTAAGAAAACCATTTAGGTTTGTCTGCTTCACAGGTAAGAGTTTTTTAACACAATGGTTGTTTCAAAACTATGACTAATGTTAAAATTCCTATATGAAGTATTAGCCTATTTTTTAAAAAATAACATTATCTTGATTACAGCATTACATATATTTATAACATTTCTTTCAGTAGAAACCAAATATTTTCCTTTTTGTCCTATACAAACACTTTATTCAGTAACACAAAATGGCACAAAACTTTTCAAATGAACTTAAGTTCCATTAAAAAAAGTTATAAATTATTATATGTAAAAAAAAAAAAAAAAAGCTGTATTGGTCACTACATTCACCAATATTCTCATTGAAAACTGCAAAAAGACAAATAAGCTACATTTCCATGACCATATTTCACTACTTCCACAACTTTTTCTGCTGCAGGGCTGAATGTCTTTGACTGAATACTGCTTTACCAAGTATTTATTTTACTGTATTCCATTACTATTCCATATTATTCCTTGCCATATGGTATCTTTTACTGTTATTTCAGCATTTGAGTAGAAGAAAGAGTTAATTTAAAGACTTGAAGTTATCATTGGAGATCTCCAGGTAAAATACTAAACAGAGTCCTGACAATTTTGCTCCTCTGAGGTTTGTGTCAGCAGGGAAGTGTATGGCCTGTGGGTATGAAGAGATGGAGAGGATGGTGTTTTTAGCTACAAAAGCTTCTATCCAACTTGGCAGCTTCTTGTCTTATTTCTCTCAAAAGAAGAATGTGTTCAGCTGGGGTAAATGTGAAAAAGTTTATAGGAATCTTGGAGTTAAGAGTGCTTTGATCTTATTTATTAAAACCAACCAAACAAATAATAAAAAAACCCCAAACTAAAATACGCTCCAAGCCAAAACCAAACTGTCTTTTCTTCTGGACACTGATATTACTGTTTTAGAGACAGGAAAATACGATTTTAAGAGTGCAGAGCTATACTCAAACATTGTTGCTGAGAAATGTTACTGTGCCTCAAGAAAAGAACTGTTGTCCATTGTTAAATAAGTAAATCATTCTGATCATTACCTCGATGAGAGAAAGTTTATTATTCAAAGTAATCCCACAGTTGCCTAGTAGCTGTGGAGAGTCCAAAGCTCAGAAGGACAATCGGCTCACTGGTTACATGGAATAAAGCTGCATTATTTGATTTTTCAGTATTTTAATGGAAAAAAATGATGAAGATGTTGATATTTTATTAAAGACATTGTGTTTGTGTACTTTAAGTCGTTGGAATTTTCATCCATAGACCAAGATTCTTCATGTGCCGGCTTTTCTAGAACTACTTCCTTTGTACAAAAGAAAGAGCTATAAGTATAGCCATACATAAAACTGATGACACAATTTTGAGATGATTCATTACAAATAAATCTTGAGCAGCCTTGGTCAAGGATCTTGTATTATGTATCTGATTTATCTTTTCTTGAAATGGATCTCCCCTGACCTTGCCTTTTTGACTGGATACAACTCCAATAAACAGATAAACGTTAGTAATGACCAGACAAACACAAGAGAGAGAAACTTCAATCATGTTAAAACAAAATAATGCTTTTAAAAGACCACAAGTTTAAGTGAGTACCATACCAAGATCACTGCCTGTGTTTTTGGAAATCTACCAATGGTTTTGGGCAGTTATTTTTTTAGGATGCTGGTAACTGCTGAAAATTTATTAAATAAATGAAATAAATAGAGTTATGTTTTAAAAAGATTGCTAGTCAGTCATGCACTGTAATTGGATTTTACATTACTTTTTACAGATGCATCTATTGGATTACAATGGGAAAGGCTATGTTTCAGAACTGGGTGTCTCACTTTCATGTTGCTTCTCAAAACATTCGTAAATCCATCCTAATCCTGCTTAATAATAATATTAAATGTTCAGTTTCTAACAGTAATGGTATAAAATTACTGACATAAAATTATAATGCTTGAAAAGCATTATAATCACATTTTAACAGCTGTCATGGTAGGTCATAGGATTCCATATGAACTGATAGAGAAGAAAAAAGCCCCCACAGAAAATTAAACATTTTCAAAGTCCTGTTTTACTTATGGAAAGAGTAGGTACATATTGTGTCATGTCCCTGTGCTGTCCCCCCTGAATTAGCGTGCATCTGATCAAAATAACAAACAATTTTTTGCCTGGGGATAAGCCAAATTTTTATGAATTAAAGTCTGTGCAATAATCATAGGTTTTGCTTAATGACCTTACATTTTGCATTTAGAAACTTTTGGATTTTAAATTTGAGTAAGCTTGGAGTCTGTGATTTGGTTTGGTTTGGTTTTTATTGTAGGTTTTCTTTAGGGTGTTTTGGTTGTGCTCTGTGTGTTTGGGGTTTTTTGATCCACAATAAAGTAATAATATTTTTTTATTAAATGGAATTCTTCAAGTTTACTTTTGAGTCAGCATTCCGATGAATGTATCAACATGAATAAAATATCCATTTTCTGATAAAACCAAATATGTCTGCATCGCCTTCTCCAATCTGGTTGCAATAACTTTTTTTTTTTAGTGTTTGCAGAAAGAATCTTTGATTCTTGTGCTGAATGCATTTTCCACACCTGCTATTTGTGCTTGGGCATGCACTTGGGGGTGTAGCCACTCTGGATCATACACCATCTGATTGTTTTTCTGAGGAGACAGAACTCCTAAAAGTTAATGTTTGACATTAATCCTTCCACACTTTTTCCATTATTTGATATTTGGCAGTTGAGACCAGCATACAGGACAGTACTTGATTTTACTGCTACTTTGTTATCAAAGCTTTTCTTCACTCAGACTTGTCATATTGAATCAATGACTGCTGGGAGATCGGTTTTCCCTCACATTTTAATGTGCTGTTGAAATAACCTCAAAGGTGGGCAGTCTTCTTGCAGAGGATTTTATAGTTGGCTAAAGAGCTGTAAACAGAAAAGGTTGTTTACTAAGGAATCTAAGGGTTTGATGGATTAATTGCTCACATTATATTAAAGAGTCAGAAAATGTTAATAACAACTTGAAAGATTCATCTTTGGGCAAATAGAATCTGAAAACCTTATATTTGATTTTGACCTAAGTTCAGGGCTTTATTGAATCCACGACAATTCTATGTGTTTTCAGACTTGTCTTAGAAAAGTGTACCCTACATGTCTGGATAACTGTGAAACAAAACAATTCTACAAAGATGCTTAAATCTGATTACTTGAGACCAGTTAAATACCCATCTACTTAGAATTACAGCATTCAATGTCTTACAGACTGTAATGAATGACTTCAATAATACAAAAGTTAAATATTCACAGAAATAATATTAAAAATTTTGCTTTACATCTTAACTTCACAATTTTGATTTGAAGCTTAATGCAATTTCCAGCTTCAGAGCAGATTCTGCAATTTCCTTGGCGAATTTATGAGAATATATCCAAATAACATAATTGGTTTACAAGAAATCCCTGGGTTGTTCAAAGCAAGTATTGTGGACCCTTTCACTCAGTGTATGTTTCATAAAATACATATTATTTTGAAGCTTATATATCAAATCAGAACAGATGGATCTGGAAAAAAAGCATATGGGTGTACATATGCCTAGAATGTTCTTTAGAATGAACCTCCTATGAGCTGTGTTATACAATTGTTGGGAAATGCTCTCCCGGTGAAGCGACTGTTTTCGACTTTTTAGATATCACTGGAAATAAAGATATTTAAAAGCAAAATTTTACATTTAAAACATACTGTCAGTGGGTGCTGGGAACTTACTAGCAACGTTTTCAGCAGCACTTTCATTAAAAAGTTTCCAGTGTAACTGTAGACAACATCATATGACCAGAACTGGTTTTTTTCTGTTCTTAAGCTGCCTAAAGTGTAGGCAGCAAAATATGAAATATTTTCAAGCAGTAACTAAATAATGTAAGCACTTGTTTTCACTTGTGGAATGTGTTACTATTCTGTGACTATTTTCAGCTGTTTTCTTCTTATCTTGATCTTGGAACACCTAAATGCCAACATCTCAATATGCATATACAGCAGCCCGTATAACTCATTTAACAATGAATTGAATTAGTCTTTATGTCTGAGGGAAATCTCAGGAAGACATAATTTGGCAGGGTTCTCACAATGAGCATTATTTTCCATAAATAGATATATATTTTCAATAATTTATTTTTCAGTGGAAGTAAATGCCTTCAAATTAACATATTGCTTCCCTTATAATATGCTGGTGAATGTCTGAAATATTCCAAAGGTGGAATTTCCATTTTGCACTGTGACTGCTTTAAATAAAAGAATATTGCTAAAAAATTTTAAACATTAAGAACTGAGTAATGAATAATAGCTCCTGGACTTCTCTGTTCCTTTTTTTGTTTTATATTCCATTTCCATTAATTTCTTTCTTCATTAATCCCCTAAGTTTATCCATCCTTTGCAATTTCAAGCTAGAGAAAACAAATTAAGAAAAAAAACCTCCTGTTAATTGACTTTATTTGCTTTAATGCTGCTAGTCCATATTATCTGCTCTCTTAAATTGAGTTTGGGATTGCCAGCTTTAAGGGTATTACACTGCATTTTGGGATGCTGCCAGCATATCCCGAGTAAATATATTTAAATCAAAGCTAAGCTGCTTAAAATATTCATGTTATGCTCTTAGTATGGTTTAGAGGAATGTGAAACCATTTAAGACTTGCAAACCTGTTTTATGGCAAAAAGTGTATTGGGCATATAGCCTAAATTGATAGTCACTGTTAACTTTGTTTAATAAGGAATGGTTTTATCTTTTTATTAGCAATCATACATTCAGGAGCTATCTGATTTGAAATTTATGCCATAATGCAACTATACCAGTTATAGATGTAAAGAAAAATATTTTTCACTGAAAATGGTTTTGGGAAAAGGAATATTCTGAGTAGACAAAATAATGTGTATTTTCTTTGAACAGTTAAATGCATTTGTTTTATGCATTACATTTTTATGTATTTAAGGAAACTTTGAATATCAAATTCAATAATACACTAATTCAAAGGTCAGTGTATTTTTAAATAGTGAGACAAAAGAGAAATATCTATGATATTTCGTATGGTATCCTGTGGAGAAATAGATCCTGTAAAAGAAGCAAACCCAGAAATTGTAATATTCCTGAGGCTAGTCAGCTTCACCTCAGTCCCCAGAAAGGTGATGGAGTGCCTCCTCCTGGAGGTCATCTCCAGGTACATGGAAAACAAGAAGGTGATCAGGAGCAGCACTGAATCATCAGAGGAAAATCATGCTTTGTCAACCTGGTTGCCTTCTATGACGAGACACCTGCCTGGATGGATGACGGGAGAGCAGTGGATATTGTCCACCTGGATTTCAGCAAGGCTTTTGACATTGCTCTCATGATATCCTCATGGGTAAACTCTGGAAGTGAATGGCAGATCCCAGAGGGTTGTGATCAGTGGCACAGGGTTTAGCTGGAGGCCTGTCACTAGTGCTATCCCCCTAGGCTCAATACTGGGCCCAGTATTGTTTAACTTATTCATCAATGACTTGGACGAAAAGACAAATGCCTTCTGATTGCTACAGAACCCAGAAAAAGCAAATTCTGTTTTGACAATTATAAAACTCTGGATTTATTCTACAGTGTGCCTATGTGGGTCTCTGTTTGCCAGTCTGTCTGTCCATGTCATACAGAAAAAGACAGTTGAAACTCTAAACCAAATAATATGGGGTAAGGATGTGTGGGGGAAGAAAGTTAAATCCCAAGCCCTGTCCAGTTCCAGCATTACCAGTTCTTGAAAGGGGCTTTTAAGAAAGATGGGGACAAAATTTTTGGTAGGGTGTCTTGCAATAGAACAAGGGGTAGTGGTTTTAAATGAAAAGAGAGCTGATTGAGACTAGATCTAAGGAAGAAGTTTTTTTACTCTGAGGGTGGTGAAACAGATTTGTCAGAGAGGCAGTAGATGCTCCATTGCTGGAAACATTCTGCATCAGGTTGGATGGGGCTCTGAGCAGCCTGATCTAGTTGAAGATGTCCCTGCCCACTGCAGAGAGGTTAGACTAGATCGTCTTTAAAGGTCTCTTCCAACCCAAACTGTGATTCTACGATTCTTTTCAGGGTGAACCAACTCAGGGTAGATTATCCCATCCGGAGAAGGGAGAAAGGCAGACGCAGACATATTGAGCCTACAGCTGAAATGTGTGTACTTGCAAATAGGGACATGTGTGCACATATAGCCATAACACTTTATTTTTGTTTCTCCAGTATCTTGATGTAATCTTACTTTAGATTTTTTTAAATGAAATTTTGATTCTGTATTTTCACCCCTATGTACAGATATCACATACATACATACATACACACTACATAGATGTATATGCAAACTGAAGTTTCTAGTCAGTACCACATATTAACTTCTACAACCCATCTGTGGAGCATTTTGATTTCATTCTCTCCTGCCCTTCATTTTCAGCAAAATTCCTTTATTGCTGTCCTTTGAGTTCTGTGCTTCCAAGGCTGATAGAAGATGGGGATTTTAAACCCCTCTCTATAAGGAAGATATTGAATCTGCACTTCTGCCTCCCCAGATTATGTCTCTGCAAGATTACTATATCCTCCCATCAGCCACCTGCTAAGAACCACTAGGTTGCTGATCATGATCACCTAGCAGACTCCCTAAATTATGTAGGGATTTTAGATATGGACTTTACCCTGAGGCTAGGCTCTGAAATCCCTGCGTGGATCTAGCCCTTAGTTTGCTTCCAAAATGAATGCCCTGTTTCACTGGGTTACATTTTTTCTCCTCATTATACCTGTGTAATGTCATTGCAGCCATGACAGCAGCACTGCTGTAAATCAAAGTAAAACTCACCCAGCATTTTTAGGGGATGTTTCATTTAATTCACATTATGTTCATCTTTTAAACTACTTTTCAGATATAATCTTTAATTTCCCTCCTGGGTTACTGCATAGAAATTCTAAACAGTGTGTATGGCTGAAGTAGCCCACACTGATGGCATCTAAAAACTAGATAAATTGCTACTTCTAATGAATGATATGTGTGTATATATGTGTATATATGTATTTTATGTACGGCTTAGTATTTCTCTCTTGTTCAGCTAATTTCTAGTGAACACTTTTTCAGTGATAGGGTGAAAAGAATCCCTTTGCTCTGGCTTTCTGGAATAGATACATTGTGCAGACACGCACAGACATTACTTTTATTTGTAAAGAAGAAGTGTCCTTGGAGGATAGGATACATGCTACTTGTGTTAAGTCGTTTTGCTGCCATTAAGCTGGCAATATGCTTCTTTCTGTGTATGGGTTCAGAGCACCATCCTTAAAAATAAACCAGTGGAACATAGAGAGCCAGAAAGTCCTCCTAGTAAGTATTTCCTCATTGTTTCCTCTTTCTGGAATAAAGCCTTGCGTTTTCACTTTCTGCTATAGTTGCTTTTTTTTTTTCTTCCGGGATAAGGATGAATTCTTACAAAGAGAAAGTGTTTTGAAGCAAACATCATATAATAAAAGGAAATCAATTTCCTTATAAAATGTCTGCTGAATGTAAGGGAATTGGAATAAGACATAGCAATATCACATGATGGCTATGTGATCAGTTCTCACTAATTCTGCTTTCACATAAGGAAGCAGGTCTTCTGACTTCAGTGAAAGCTCAGTGTCTGAAAGACTTCTTGCACAGCCTTGAGTGGCCACTGCTTCCTGAACAAATGCAAAACTGAGACCTGAGATTCTTCTATCTCATAGCTTTGACAAAAAAAACAAAAGCATGTGAAAATCTTTGAAAACATTTGATTTGTAGCTTTACACACATATACTTAAAAGGCATGAAATGCATTTAAAAAAAAAATCATAGTTATTCTTCTCCCAATAGCATGCTCAGATTTAAAATGTAGTAGTTTTAGCCACATTTTTTCACACAGGTCTAGGCCTCTTAAATTTTGATAATCAGTTTGAACAGCCAGATAAATATGAGACACTTCCAGAGACAAATCAAAATTCACATGGTTGTAAGATGCCTGCTGAGGCAATTGGCAGGATTTCCAATACTGACTCTTGGAACAAACTTGCCTGGAGATGTTTTGAAACACAAACCTACTACAAAGAAAATGGTACCTCTCTGGTAAATACCTGACCCCAGCTCTGTTTTTATTTGAATATCCGTGTGGAGATTTCTAACAGCATTTAAAAGGTGCGCTTGTTATTACTTTATATTTTCCTTCCATTATTTTGTGTATCTTTATATCTTGAATGTATATAATTTTCTTCCAGCATACGTGATGGCAAGAAATTGAGTCATGTCCTGTGTGGGTAGAATGTGCTGTCATTTAGAAACTTAAGAGTAACTCAAGCACTGCAGCAAAGGTTTTTTGGTTGTTTGTTTGGTTGTTTGTTGTTGTTTGTTTGTCTGGGGTTTTTTACCACTGTAGGAGATGTGAGATGCAAACTAAACTGGTAAATGTTTTCAATTAAACAGAAACTATTAGGTCCCAAATATACATGTAAGAAATTCAAACGGCCTCAAATTGTTTTAGTTTCAAATACTTACGAGAAAAATAAAAATACTGAACAGTTCTTTCCAGTGTGTCCAGATCTTTTGACAGGTTATACTAATCAGTCATCTCAATATTTGACTGTTTATTTCAATACCTAAATTGGTAGAATTACTTCTTGAAAAGGAGAACCATAGCCTGAGTTAGGTACTCAGGATCTGTATAGGGTACATAGGGAGAGGAAGCCACAAAAACTGACATGTGGAACAGTAGTCAAAAGTAAGCAGATAAATGGCCAATGGCTCATGTCCTGGAACTGGAAGTTGTTCGTAGCTATGAGGAAGTGGCTTCATGTCTCAGGAGCTATTTTTAAAGTTGTCTGTAAAACTGGCATTTAAAAAACTCCCTACAAAGAGTTTTATCACATTTTATTTGAAAGACTAGAAGAGAAGATCCATTTTTTAATAGAATTTTATAATAGTTAATTCATTCTGACAGGATGTTGTCGTTCTGAGGCCAATTTTTGCTACGTATGATGGGGATTTAATGCACATCTGTTGCAAACCTACTGCTGATGCTGTTTCAGCTTTTGTATTATAATGTATTGAGGCAGACACCGTAAGGAGGAAAAGGACTTCCTAGCTTAGCAGTTAACAGACTTGCTTGCAAGAGTTCTCTTCTAGACATAAAATAACTTTTTTTATCCCTTGGCTGTTAAAGGCATAATAATCCTTCTGGCAAAGGACTGAGCCCCATGACTCCTCCTAATCTGTTGAGTTTTATACTGCTCTTTCTTCCTCTGCTGGTCTTTTGAATCTTGAATGCTTTAATGTACAACAGAAATGCTTCAACCAAAGCAGAGATTAAAGGCATTCACCAATTCTATGGCCTTTGAATTTTCAATAATTTGATGGTTAATACGGTCAGATTCAGGATTAAAGCATATATTTAAATCCTTGCAAGATTGAGGCAGGTGAGTGTATTGAGCCCTGGAAAAAGTTAGGGAAGCCATCACTTCCTGTGGCTGTTGTGGTATTTTGTGTGAAACCAAATCCAATAGGCATGCTCTAAGACCAGCTATCAGACTAAGCACTGCAGGCAAAGCAGAAGGAGGAATGGCTCATCTATTTATGCACCCCAGCAGGTCTAAGCCTGACTTGAGTACAGAGCTCTCTTGCTACTGTTGAGCCTTAAGTGCTTCCAGGCATGCACAAAAGCAGAACCTTTGGCAGGTTGGAAAGGTTAAAATAAGAAGCAGGCTTTACTGGGTTTAGGTGTTAAAGGATTAGTTGATGGAACTAGATGGAAACAGAGTGGGGTGAAAAACTAGAATTGAAGCATTTGGACTGAGGGTATGGTAATTACTAGACCTATATACTAGAAGGAAAAGTAAAAGTGAGTGTGTTGTTTTTATTAAACTAAAAAAGCAAAATAAATGTAACATGTTTAGATGTTTTCACAGCAAGAAAATTCATAATTTCTTTGTTTTAATAACAGTGGTTGGGCAGGTTTTTTCAAGCTAATTTATGAAGCTGATATATACTTTGACACTGCTCTAATCAGCAGAGTGAATGACAACCACAAATCCTTACATATGCAGTGTTCCCACAAGGTGTTCCATATGTTAATATTAGCAACAATCATACTCACCAATGTAATATAACCACAGAAAGGCTTGTGTTGGAAGAGTCCTTAAAGATCATCTAATTCCAGCTCCACTGCAATGGGCAGGGACACCTTTCACTAGACCGGGTTGCTCAGAGCTCCATCAAATCTGGCCCTTAACACTTCCAGGGATGGGGCACCCACAGCTTCTCTGGGCAGCCTATTCCAGTCCCTTACCACCCTCACAGTCAAGAATTTTATCCTAATCTCAGTCTTAACCTACTCTCTTTCAGCTTAAAGCTGTTTCCTCTTGTGCTATCACTACATGCCCTTGTTAAAAAGTCCCTCTCTGACTTTCTTGAAAGCCCGTTTCAGGTACTGGAAGGTTGCTATGAGGTCTCTGCCAGAAGCTTTTTCTCCAAACTGAACAACCCTGGTTTTCTCAGCCTGTCTTCATAGAGGAAGACAGGCTGACACCTTCATAGAGGAGGTTCTCCAGCCCTCTGACCATCTTCCTGGCCCTCCTCTGGACTCACTCCAACAGGCTGATGTTTCCTCACCTCAAAACTCCATGGCTTTCAGTCGATGTCTGGGCCTGTTCTTTTGAGTGCCTGGAAGCCCTGGTTACTTAACCAACAGGTTTTCAGCTGCTGGGATGGACCTGGTTTACAAAATATTACAGAAATAAACCATGTAAGAATTAGCTACTAAGATATCAGAAGGGAAAAAGCCCTCAAACCGAATTTAGAGGTGACAATTATAATAACCTTTGACAAGGAAATCACTCATAAAAGTATAAAGCAATCAAGGCATAATTATTCTATCTTAGGTGAAGGTCTAAGAAAATTATGTGTGACATAAAAGATCCTATATTACTATTATTTAAGGGATTTGTTGCAATGAAGGTTGTCAAAATAATAGATCAATTTCACATAGCCTGAATAGGTGTTTGAAATGAGATTATATGGATGAGTGCAATACACGACAACTTCTCTGAAATTATGTATTGTATGTCTAGACAGAATGGAAGTTCTCATATTGCCTATGTATTTGATATTCTGAAGATTATTTTGGGGAGCAGTGCAGTTCATTCCAGGTATGTAAGAAAATACGAATACAAAATGATACTGACAGTAAGTTAAAAACCTTCTTTCTCTGGAAAAATAAACATCCCAAAATTATCTCTTCTGGGAAAGGATTTCAAAGCTGGTTAAATAATAGATGTATGTGAGACTGAGTGATTTCATTGAGGTGACTAACACAATAACAGCAAAAGTGTTTGAAGCATGCTGTGTCTATACAACACTCAACAAATCACAGAATATTAATTTCTTTACTTACGTTCTTAAGTAAGTAATAAATCTCCGTTCAGCCAAATTAACTTCCTACGTGAAGCAAATCAATCCTCTGTTGAGACTATACCTTAACAATCATAAATATAACAGCACAAATCCATGATCATTTGATGATTATGAAGGACGCAGGAGAAGGTATTCACTTTTACAGAATATAAACTTATAATGAAAAAGTTTGAGCATAAACTTTTCTCTAATGATCAGGAATTTTAATTTTGCTGGCTTGTTGTGATGTCTTACACAGAAATGAAATGCAGGTAATTAAAAAAATTAAAAATACTTTATAATAATGATTGATTCCTTTTCCATGTTTTATAATGCTCAGATCAACCTTATGAGCAATTTCAAGAGCTAGAAAAAAATCAACAGCCAGAATTCTCCTTCACTTTAGAAGTGTAACACTGCATAATGTGCATGAATGATGTCATCAGCTGAGCTTTTTGATTTGGAATCAGTTTTGAAGGTAGATTATTCAGGAGATATTGCAGTGGTATGATTTTGGTTGAGGTGCTCCCTATTATATACGGACGTGGTAAGAGACATGTTATAAAACAGAGGAAGTAATTTCCAGGAATTCTAATTATAAAATGCATTATTTTCTCATAGAAAATAATTAGTAATAATTGAGAGTAGTAGTAGAAATACATTACCAGTAATGAAAAAAGCAGAGGCCAGCAGGCTTCTTTACCGGTCATTGAACCAGCAGGACAGGATTTTATGCTATACTTTCTTTTAGAAGTGGCAGGAACTTCATGTGGACTGACATTTAAACTGAAGATTAAATAAGAGAACCAGTGTTCTCAATTTTAAAGGGCAACCTTTGATAAAGTAAGAGCATTGGCCAGGGGTAGTCAGCTGCAATAAGAGTCTTCCTGGAAAGAGGTAGCATAAGTATAAAATGAAAGTTGTCTAAGGGCAAGATGAAATAGACCTTGCGAAGAAAATTAATATGAAAAGTTTTCTTAGGTTTATAAATAACAAGAATAAAATATAAAGTTAAAAATACCCATCCAAACAAAAAATGTGATGTGAACTATTTTCTAGTGAAGATGAGCAGAAGAGTATATAATCTGGGAGACCTAAAACCTGAATGCTTTCTTCAGCGTTTCAGTAAGGTTTACGGTCATAGTACAGGGCACAACACGAAGCAAAAAAAGAAGAAATACTTTTACTGAAAACCTGAAAATGAAAACTACCACAAATTGAAAACAAAATTGAAGCCCTTTAATAATTTCATAGTAAGGATTTAGTTAATCTCTCTATGTTTTGAAAACAGGACAATATATATAAATATTAGCAAATGAAAGGGCACTACTACATGTACAATCTCTGGTAGCTCATGCTAAACTGCCAACTAAGTTTTTAAAGGAAAGGAAAACCTCAAAAATTAGATTTAAATAGAAAATATGAATTATTAAAATGTTTTATGAACTGTAGACTTTTTTTGCTGAATCTATCTGAGAAATTATTATTTTTATTAGAGAAAATAGGTTTAGTGTATCTAATCTTTCTAAATTTCAACAGTGATTTGACAAGATGCTGCGTGGGAAATGCTATAGTGAGACTGGAAATGATGACCATTATCCTGGCATCATGATAAGAAACTGAAGAGGAGGTGATGTGGACTATGCTGATAGGCAAGAGTAAAGTTAGCAGTGGTGTATCCCAAGTTACACTTTGACAATTACTTTTAAACTTTTATATTACTAATATAATCAAGAAAAAGAGAACTGTACGGGTGAAATCTGCATAAAGCAAGAAGGACTCTCCTGATCATAGGATAGGAGAAATGGGATGAAACTTGAAAGATGTAGCTTGCCTATGCCTTAAGGGCATGAATATGTGTGTGAAAGAAATAATGAAACGCAGGAAGGGAATGCCAGAGTATAAGGAATGCACTTGGAAAGAGATAGGCTATTATGGCCACCCATATGCAGTAAAGATGGACAGAAACTGAAAAAGCACTGCAAAAAAAAGGAAGTGGGTATGGTCAGTGAACCAAAACTTGCCTTAAATTAGGAAACTAGGGTAGTCTTATTCATGCAAAATATTATTGAGGGAAGATAAGACTATAATCTCTATGTAACACACAAAATGAAATTTTTGGGAGGCTAAGTTGCCTAACTTAAAGGAGAATGCTAACACAGGAGCACAGTTGATCTCAGAATGTCAGGAGTCTATTTGAGGGTTTCTTGATTCACCTTCCGTAGGAACAGTGGAGTAAAACATGAAATTATATTTAAGGCAGAGTCAAATAAAAATAGACAGTATTTCTGTGACAAGTTTCTTGTGTTGGATGAGAAAGGTTTCAGAGATCCCCTCCAGTCCACTGTTTCTTTATATTTGAAGGGAATTTATTGTTACCATAGTAACAGACATGGAGACTGAATTGCTTTATTATTCCTAGATGCAGTCTAGCTAGCATGGACAGTGAAAGAATTAGTTTTACTTTGTTAATTTTCCTCTCAACCCTGCGTGGCACTTTGAAAGTTAAATGGAAATGCTGTGGATTTGTACTACATGAATGTATACTGCTGACTAATTCTCTAACATTGTCTTGGCCTCTTTGGGTGCTTATGTTTAATCAATAGCTTTGACTTTTGGGCCACTGATGCTATTTGTAGATCAAAACAGAAAATAGCTTGCTACAAGGTCTGTCAATGTACGAATTTTATGGAGATCAATGAATATCAGGTTTTGAAACTGAAAAAGAAAATCTTCGCAGCATTTAACATGGTTTTCAGTCTCTGGACAGTAACATGTGTTGCAATAGCAACATGTATTTTCATTATTAAAAGAAATACTGCAAAAAAGTTACGACGCCATTAAGAGAGGATTTTATCGTTCTACCCCTAATACTGTATTATTGTATTATTATGCTATAGAAGTGCCTAATGATTTTGTCCTTGCTGATGTGAAAGTAAGATGGGCACCTGTGATTTGAATTTGCATTTGATCTTTGAACAACACGATATGTCGCCTTCCCGAATCTTCAGTTCCCACAGTTCAGGTATTTTTTTTTTTTTCCAAGAAATGGACTAATAATGGATTCTCTAGCTGGGTATAGATATGTCCCTTGTTAAACTCTGGGAAATGAAATAGTATCTGGACACCTGGTGGTCTGGGGCTATGTTGACAAAAATTGTATTCCATTGATGCTATAAATAGCTTCGTAAATCGTTACATCACAGGAGTATAACTTGTTTCAAGGACAGAGAGAAACTACAGACACATTGAATATACAAAGCTAAAAATAAAGTGAATTGATATAATAATATCTGCAGTAGAAACCTAGTTATTATGTACCAGTATGTTGCACTCCAAAATACAGAAAGTATATCTTTATATATTTTTCTGTTATTTAATGTTTTGTTCAGAATTAAATGTTGTATTGTTGAATTTCATTTATATGTTATGGCAAAACCTCAACAGATAAAAAGGTGAATAAAAACTGAATATTATTGCAGTGGAAGATCAAGATGTATTAGGCACTCTATTTCTTTTTCTCCAGCAGGCAGCTAATATTATGAAGAGCTGCTGCATAGATCACTTCAAATAATGACTTCGGTGTATCTATGGGGATTTCTGCTTTGTTTGGGGTTCTGGGTTTTTTTTTTAGTTTTGGATGAGACAGTGCTTTTATGCTGGTCTGAGTCTGTGTTTATAGAGTTAGCTATAATCATATGCTGGAAATGAAAACCATATGTAAATAAAGGTATGCGCTCCATTTCTCTTGAGAAGTCCAGTAGGAAATGGATAAAAGTGTACTGCACTTCTCAGGATAAAGTAATGTCATGAGCTTAGAAAGACTATCATTTGCAGTGCATCATTTGCATGAGCCAAATTGCTGGAAAATGGATGTGGCTAGGATCTGATACATAAGAGGGAGGTCTTAAAGGTTCAGCCCCATGCTCTTATTTACACGGAACTTAAGTGTGGTTAGTAGGAACAGGTGAAGGAGCAACTGCAAAACAGAGAATATGCAGTGGAAAGTCTTTGGAGGCTTAGGTTCTATGGAAATACTTGCCTTTCGAACCTTGTGGCAATTCCTTTTCTCTAAATTTAAAAGTAGGGCAGTCACATCTGTTCTCATAAACTGGGTTAAACTGTATTGGTATGATTATTATGCTATTCTGAACAGTGAGGGGACACAAATCTCCCTCTCTCCTTTGCCTGCTTCAGTTGCTTAGTGAGACTACCAAAGTTTGGCTATATTTTTACTCTTTTGAGATAATGAAGACCCCCTTCCTTTTCTTTAAATTGAATGAAAAGGCTGCATTGTAATACAAAAGATTAATGTTTAATTTAAAATATAAGTTTTTTATTGAAGATACATGTAACTTTTATGATTCATTTAGGAATAATTTTAATATAATTTCTGAAAATGTTACCATTGGTTGGATAGTGACTGATTTTACTGGAATCTAGGGATAGAAAGAAGGAACAGGTTGCAGGTGGCAAAATACTGTACGGGCTAAAAAAATATTACTGTATGCATTTTATCCTTTTGCAGTGGGATTACAGGGCCAGTAATTTGCCTGAAAAAGTGAGTTTTCTTCAGAACTTTCTACTCATTGGAACAATTACAGAGGGGTTTTTTTTCGTTATCTGGAATATATTGTTTAATTATGTGCAGAAACAAATGGGTTTTTTTTCCAGAAGCTGGAGAAATCTATATTGTACTTTGAATCTAAGAGAATTATTTTTCTTAGAAGAGAAGGGATAAGTGTTCCTCCTTACTTTTTACTTACACATTTCTGTGACATTGAATGTGACCGGATTTATTAGTAGGGTTTAGTAAATGTGAACTCTCAAATGTGTAAATTGAGTGTATATGAAAGGGGAGAGAGACTCTTTGTAGTGTAGCACGGCTTCCTGCTTTATATTCATTAAGGATGCAGCATGTAGCTAAAAGAAGTTTTGAATGAGGTTTTTCTAATTCTTTTCTCACCTTCAAAATGCACATAGAAATGAAGTCTTTTCATCACACAGCTGTTTTACTTAAGTACCCACTAACACTCCAGCTGCTGCTTTAGAGTGCAATTAATTGTGAGACAACCTATGTTAAACCTTCAGCTCATATCTGCTGGAAGACTGACCTATTTCAGGAAGTGAAACAACACAAAAGAAAGAAATAGCTGCAGGGTTTTTCTGCTGTTCAGATGCTTTTGGCTAAAAAAATAGGGACTGGAGGGATTGTACAGCTGAGAAAAAATGTATGCTTCAAGATAAGGAGGTGTAAGAAAGTTAAGTAGATGTATCAGTGCATCAATCAGCTACTTAGTCCACTCAGAGACGGAACAAAGGTTTCTCCTGTGTTATCCTATGTATTTAAATGGGCTATATAGGACGCCTTCAGATAAGATTCCATTCAAATTGGTGGGATGAACTTAAGCCAAAATCACTGCACAATTTTTGCATTCACTAATTGTTTTATCTGCTCAAACCCAAGAAAAACTAGAATCAAAATCACACATCTATAAATCTTGGAACAATGAAAGCTTTTCATCAGCTTGCATCTTCCTTAATATTGCTTGGTGTTGCTTTTCTTTTTTAAAAAAGGTAACTCTAAAAACTGTTGTCTTTTTGTTTTCAACTTTATTCCTGCATTTTTAATTCACCCGATTTATTGGAAAATAGCATGCAAAACGTGAGTATTTAAGCCACATGGAAAGCTGCAGAAAGTTCATTGCTGTTCTATGAGACTTCCTAAGTCTTCCTCCGTCCAACATTTTCTTATGTAGCTTTTACAACCTTTCCCTCGATCTAGAATTGAAAAAGCTGTAGACAATTTGGCTTAGCCCAGCTTTCATTTGCTTAGTTAACACTGTATAATAAATATTTTATAAAATAAAAATATTTATTTTTAAGTTAATAAAAATTTTGCTCTTCATTTCAAACTTAGCTTTGCAGCTTTGTCAATAATCTCTTTGGAAAACGCACATTCAACAGGCACTCAGAAAGTCAGATTAGGCAGTATTTGAATCTTTTCTCGTTGGTGTTCATCTAACTGGCCATAGCTTCCTAAGTTAAATCAGTCCCCAGAGTTACTATTGGCATACTGACACTGCTAATGTGAATATGGCAGTCATATAATAATAACCCTGAGTGACTCTCTGGGAGTGTCCCGTGAGAAAAAGTGTGTACCAAATTCCATTCCTGATCAAACAGACATAAATTCTGAGGGAAGTGTTCAGTGTCTTTATGCAAGAAGTGCAAGACAGGAGTAGAATATGTGTACTATCAATCCACCAACATGAAAGGAATTAAAAGCAATTGGATTTTTGACAATTTCTCAAATACCGTGGAGATGCAGAACCTGATGGAGTAAGGTGTACCTAAGCTCCTTGTAGCTGTGCTCGGCAAACCACAATTTATTGTTCTTAGCCAAAAGCCACATAGTACTAAAAGAGGTGATTGAAGGTGGGGGTTTTTTTGTTTGTTTTTGGTTTTTTTTTTTTTTTTTTTTTCTGGTCAAAGTAGCTCCTATTTTGATGCTGCAGTGTTGTGTTGAATCTCGACCAACATGCAACTCTAGAAAGGTGGCCGCATTCCTCTGGTATTTCTGCAGACTCTGTACGTCTAATTAATCATGGTACCCCATGACGTCTGTTTATCACTCACAGCTGCCCAGTACAGATCTCTGCCAGCTGACGACTTTTGTGCAGAAAAATGCATAATTTTCTGTCTAAATAATCTTGATCATGTCTCCAAATAGTCTTTGTTGTGCGATTTAAGTTATGCAAATATAGCAGAATCATTCAGTTGCTTGGTAAACAAAAGTGTTTCAGGGACCTATTCCAATTCATATTGATGATGAGATAGAAAACCAGAATAGATATGGGATTTCTAGGATATTTTTACCCTGAAGAAATAAATGTGGTTTAAGAAAAGAGGTGGAAAAGGTGTGGATATTGACCATAGTATAGCTGACACATTATATAGCTGCCTATGATTTGGGATGTTCTTTTGTGCTATCCTTCCATTCAGGAGGATGGCACAAGAGATAAGTGACAAACCTACCAACAGACCACTGTGACTTCAGCTGGAAGAGCTCTATAGAGGGAGAAGTGACACTGGTACTAGAGCTCTTCTGCTAATGATGAAACTGACTCTTGCAACCCAAAAATTGCATACAAAGAAACCTTCCTTTAAATTACTGTACTTACAGTGCTTCTGTACTAGCTGCTACAATAACCAACTACCTCTCATTTAAAATTTTCTTTCAAAACCACTAGTGGTGATGCCAAGGAATCAACATCCATTTTAAATCTTGAGTTAAGCACTATATCTGTGAGTAGTGAGAAAGAGACACGTGGATGAAGAACAGCGCAGTTAAAATTGAAGTCTGCACAAGATGAAAGCCAATAAAACATTTGCTTTGTTTTGTATAGCAAAACTTATTTACTTATTAATTTTGGGCCTTAAACATATTTTTTGTCTTGCCAGTAAACTTGCCAGAAGCTACACAGGTTAGTAAGAAAGTGCATATCTGAAGCAGGACTAGAGTATTTGTCATAAAAAGAAGCAAAATCAGATGCCCCCAAAGTCAGGCAGACAGCAAGGTTTTAAAAAAATAACTGCTGCAAAGGGGAAAAACATTTTCAGTACAAACATTTTCAATGCAAAATTCAGTCACAGTGTGTGATGAACAGAAAAGGACTGGGCAGACTGGGACTACCCATTCTTGCCTGAGGCTCTCAAGGCCATGGGGAAAACCTGCCACACCTAAGCTGCTCCTTGAGCTGTGAAGACAGAGAGGTGGCAAAAGAGAAAAATCAACAAGAAGACAACAGAGTTTAATCAGTGGAATTCTTTTACTTATGAAAGTTTGATAAAGATTTATTTTTAGAAATGAAATAATTAAAACATCTCACTTCTGATCACAAATCTTAATGTTTCTGTGGCCCAAGTGTTAATATGTATTTTAACATATTATTTGCACTTTAGACTCTGTAATCTCAAAACGTTCTATTAATAGAACTGCAAAAAGTCTTTCATATCCAATACCTAGGTAATAAGAAATATCTGGAGAAAGGAGACCCAATCAACAAGGCTCAGATTCGAGGAGGGGAGGCAAATTGTGATTGGCATTAAAGCTCTTGATTGTTCTAAAAATTCTCTTTAAATTTGTTTCTACTTATGACCACAAGAATTGCAAAAAAGTAAGAAATCCTGAGTCTATTTTACCTTAGACAACACGCCTGATTTGTTTTTACCTTTTCCGCAAATACAAATGTCCTTAATTCTTGCTGTGTCAGGAATGACTGACGATGATTAATAAAGACCATTGTTAATCAAGATGCAATTCTGCTTGAAATGAAGGAATGTAGAAGATCAGAGGGTTGTAAAGCCGAGATCCTTATACCTCAGCTGATATGGTCTGTAGGTCTTCTATCTTTAGAAGAAATTATGAAACCTATGATGTTAACCACACAAGTGGCCCATAGTAACTAAGTCCAGCATAGAGTACTTCCCACGATTTGCTATGCAGGAAAACTAAAGGATGATTAGCAGTAAATGCTTATGGTACTGCATTATGTGGTAAAACCCATAGCCATCTCTCTCCTCTTGGCTCATTATTGCCTAAGACGTAGGTAAAATGCCTTTAATCTTTATTATTATTATTATTATTATTATTATTATTATTATTATTATTGTCTGGCTGAAAAGTATGTTAAGGAACAAGATGAGATTATATCCTGGTTCTGGAAACAGCCATTAGACCCTCACAGACATGTATTCACGTATTTCTATGTGGACTCTGTCCCACTTGTTTCAACATGAGTCTGGTTAGATCTGCTTATTTGATAGAGAAAAACTAGTCACCGTTTCAGGTAATAAACTTCTTCAAACTTTAAATATTTAAAAGGGAGGGACCCCCATGGCTGGCCATTATTTTAAGCTATATGTTGCAATGCACAGCCAAGGTTGCACATTTATATTAAGCAAGAATTAAGATGAGAATAATGAAAGAGAAACTTCAGAGGAGTGAAAACGCAGTAGATGGAGACCAGAGATATGAAATATATGATGATTTGTCTCCCCAAAAGAGAGAAATAATTTTAGATACTGGTTCAGGTTTGGGGTATTTTTCTTTCCTTCATTTCAGCAAAGGAAACAAATATGTTTTTATCATATCCCTTTCCAGATAGCTGATGGATGATGGAGAGATTTTTGTCAGCACAGATTTTTGTTTTCTGCTAAATAAGGAAATTCAGCTCCCATCTATTAGTTAAAATTGCTGGGTACCCAAACCAAAATAAATATATAAAATGTAATCTTCTTTGGAGCCGGCATTCAGGCTTCATGTGAAATGTATCTCAAGTCCCTCATAATTGCCACTGAAAATATGATACAACATTTGTTATATGAGCACTGGTAAAATAAAGCAGCTATTGCTGGTCCAGTATTCTTTTTCTTCTGTGTGGGTATATCTTCATTACCTTGCTAGATGAAAAACACTGAGAATTCTCTTACAAACATCTGCCACATCTGTTGCTTTTTCATTGAGGGGGAAGTGTCTCACTTCATCATTGAGTTCAAAGGATATTGTGGAGTATAGATTTGTGGCTTAACTCTGTAGGGTTGTAACTCATCAGCCTGAGGCATGGACAAATCAGTGAATTTTCAAGTGTGAAAAAGACATTCCTTTTCGTAAAACTTTCACTTGAGACTGAGGTAGCTTCAAGCTCTCTCTTGACTAGGTTTTCCAGAATATCCTGAGTTGGGCCGAGCAGGCAAAAGGACAGTGAGCAAAGAATGCAGAATACTTTGGTGAGGAGCAAGGGAGACTGATAATCTTGGCTCCATTTATATCCTGGCCTCTCTTTCAGATGCTTGCATATTATTTTTTTGCTAGGTGTTGATGTGAATGTTTACAAGAAATAGGCAGGTCTTCTGCAGAGGACACAGATTGAGTCTATTAGGTGTCCATGATGCAAGATGTATTGAGTGCAGATCAAATTCTAGAAGAGTCTCTGCTGGATGCATTATACGACTGGTAAAATGAGTGTGTTCAAGTGTACCTCAAGCTGGTCACAAATCAGATATATGTGACTTAAATGTTCTTGAAGTCTTGCTGTATTGATTCAATGGAGAGAGTGCTCCAGCCTTGGACCCCTCACTGAACAGATCGAGAAAGTAATTTAATACTCTGGTGTAAACACAGCTGTATTTCCTAGGATTTTTAATGTACCTATATGTTTCTTTATGTCATTATAAACTATCAGTGAGCTGTTGAAAGATTATGAGAGTCTACTGGAATTTCCAGCACTCTGGTTTGTGGGTTTTGGGCAGGAAATATTTTCTGTGTTTAGTCTTGCTGTTTGTAAGCATTTTTTCAGCCTGCAACCTGTACTGCCTCTGTATAAAATCTTCCAAAAAAACCCCAAAAACCCAAATAAAAGAAAATCAGCCCAGAGTTAACTGCTCAGGTCTGCTCATTACATGGTCTACTCTTTTTACAAGCAAACACAGTGTGATGTCTAGGAAGAAAAGGAAGACATGTTTAACTTGGTTCTAGCGAGATGTCGGAATAGAGACTTCTCTTGCTTTAAATAACACATTTCACAGGGGGATTTTTTTTTTTTTGATTAATTAACACAGATACAATGCTTTTGCATTAATTATTCAGCAATTAAGAGGAAGCTCTTATAATATGCAGTCATCCTGGCCTAACTGTTATTTATGTAGCTCTTTAAACAAGGATACAATGGCAGGTACAAAACAGTGAATTTAGGATGGTACATGTCCTGCTTAACCACCTGACTCCAATCTGTTCATGCATTTTCAGTTTGCTTTCAATTTTTAAATATATATTACTGCTTCATTAGAAAATCTATTTATTTAAGTATACAGAAGTTTAGCAAACCGACTTTTCAGTCAGTTACATTTCTCACTGCTTGTTTAGTCTTGCATTCAATGCCTTCTATACGTATCTTTACGTGCACTCACTTTCTGTTTAGTCCCTGTACTTCATTTTTTCTATTCTGGTTTGTGTTCAGAACATTGCTATTGCCATTTCCTGATTCTTTAATATTTGATGCATGTACCATTCTATTTATTTCACAAACTTTTTAGTCTGAAGAAAACAAAACATGGCTTTATTACTTCATAATATTTATAATAATTTATTATATTTCTTTATCGTTATTGCTCATACTTTATCACTTTATTAATTAGAGAAATTCTGCACTTAGTCGCATCCTGGACACAATGATATAAATTGTAATAATAGTTGTTATTTATTTATGTGTAAAATAATAGCAGCTACCAGTCAGAGCTTGAACTTCTGCAGTTGAGTTCTGAGTTGAATCCTGAATCTGTGAAATCCACTGTGGAAAAAGCTTCCTAGAAATGCCCATATCTTTGATAATGCTATTTGACAGGCAAGATCTTTCAAAGAGGCTGCTAATCTTTCTGATGCACTAGGAGGAATAACTGCTTCTCAGATACGCCAAGCAAAATATTTTCATTTATATGCGTTCTTCTGAAGTCATTCACTAGAACATCATAATAATACAGGAGATTAGACACACAACCCTAAATTTCAGTGGGCTCAGTGTGCTTTTCTTTAATTTCCTTAAATACCTGTTGGATGTGCAACTTGACACAAGATAAAATTCATCTTGTGAAATTTGACCATTGGTTATGTTGCGTGTAATTCCACTGCTTTCAATGCTGTGTGAGGATGTAAGAGAGACTAGGGTTTGGGCACGTGCAGTAGATGTATTCATATTCTCTCCCCGTGCTCAAGTTCTTGCTCTCTACTTTGGGTATGAAGTGATGATACTTCTAGCCTCAGGTCACACATATGTAGTTTGTTATACCTTCATGAAGATTCCCTTTGAGACCTGAATCCTCACAACTTTTTGAAGTGCCTGTATTAATCTTTCAGTGCCGTGCTAAGCCCAGTCTGTTGGATCCACGCTGTATCTGGTAAAATGGAAATCTTGTCTAGGCAGAATTTCAGGACTTTGGACACCTGTCAGAGATTTTCACATATCTGGAGAAATGGCCCTTTGGAATCTCCCAAACTGCTGCACATGGGTTGTAACTGTGATTTATCCATTCACAATAAATCCAACTGATTCAAGACATGCACAGATTTGTGATTTAGCTCTTACAAAGGGAATGGAAGCCTGAATTTTTCTTCAGTGAGATTAAAAAAAAAAAAATCATTTGGAATACCCGGCTTAAGAACCAGCCCTAAATAAGCTCAGCTAAGGTAAGCTAAACTAAATTTAAAAAGAAAAGTAGGCAGAGCTATTTTGAAATACACAATCTAATTTTGATATTGCTGACCTGAAAATAGATTTTGGCCTTTTACAAATTTTTTTTGCGTGCAATGAGTTGATTTGAAGATCACTAAACTGTGGTAGTACTTGGATATAAAAGAGGAGAGGATTAAATGCTTGGTAGGTCTGGCCCAGTAAAGCAAAGAGCGCTCAATCACTTTTGGTACAAATTCAACAAAGCCAATATATTATTCTGCATTTTGCTGTCAGGATGCTGCAGCAACAGGAGTCCCACAGGGTCTATCAGGGCAGGGCCAGGCAGGGAGGACCAATCCCATCACCCCAGCCAGGAGCAGGGCAAGCAGGAGCACTGGGGGCAGCTCCATTTCTGGTTATCGAGCACCTCTGGGGGGATGTGCCAAGGCTGAGTCACAGTGGGAGCTCAGCTTGGCGGGGTCCCTGGCCAGGCAGGGCCCCTGGCCAGGCAGGGCAGGGCTGTGATTAATTGAGCAGCAGTGAAATCCTTTTTCTCTTTTCAGTCTTGTTACTAAAACAAATACATTATTTCACTGGCTTCTTGGTCCTGAAAATGCATTCCATAATTTCCCCCTCCAGCCCAACCCCTCATGCTTTAAAACTCCTTTTTCTTTGTAAACTTGAATCTACTGTGGAAGAGACTTCTAAAGAATCTGGCATATAAACTTGATATGTTTTGTTCTATCATTTTAGTTTTTGTTACCTTTCATCCAGCACGAGAATCTAGACAGAACTTTGAAACCGTCTTTAGGAAACTATTTTCTTCTGATTTTCCTTAACATAAAGTAGCTGAAATGCATTCTATTCTACAAAAAATCCTATTCCAGAGCTTAGCACTTTTTTTTAAACCTAAAACTAGTGATTGTAAAGTGTAAGTATTACCATTCTAAATGCAGGTATTGATTAAAAAGTACTGTATGCATATTTAAGTTAACGAGAAAATGAATGAGAAATCTGTTAAGGAAATATCCTCATGTTTCTACATCCCCAAAGAAGCAAAGGGTACAGTAGGCACCACAAACTACAAAATGAAGAAGTGACAATGTGATGATATGCTCCTGTTAAATATCCAACAGAAATCACATGTCATGTATGTCACTTAAAGACAAGGGTATCAATATTTCTTTGTAAATTCCTTCTGAAATCAGTACCAAGTGTTTCATTGCCTTTTGAAGTCGTGTGAAATGTGAGGATTTTACTGAATTTTTAAAAGAACCCTTTGTTCCACAGTATGACAGTTATGTCTTCTGTATAGAAATTACTGACACTTTGTAATTAATCTTGCTAAAATATGTGGGTATCTATTTGGCATATTAAATGTGTAAATTCAAAATCCATTAAAATTTCTCCTATACACAAAGGAACAAGTAAATCTAAGAGTGGTGCTTTTAGCTATCAACCAAGCAATTATAAAAATTAGTCTTTAGGTTATGGTGATTGATTTATAAGTATAAAAGAAAGTAAATATCATAAAAGCAGGTAATAAATTTAACAAGAAGGTAATGATATCACTTCCCATGAAAAAAATTAACCAAGAATTATTATAATTTTAATTTCTTTGGGTGCATATAATTCGAAAATTGACGTGTAATTCTCCACAATTTTGTATGTTGTGTTGGTATTTTAATGGTTGGAAGTTACATAGGATAATCAGACCAACTGAGACTGTAATGAACATAGAATGAATGTTCATATGTTTGTTCTTTGTCTTTGTAGACTATCAAAACAAGTTCTTCAAGTTGTAAAGCTTCCCTAATCAGCTTGACATTTTTCATTGTACCACTAAGGAAAAAATCTGAGTTCACTGATTGCAAAGCATCTTGAGAATATTATGAATTTACTATTTCCCAGCAGGTGTTCTACAGGGATGTTTATAAATACAAATAATGAATATTATGCTGCATAGGTCATATGGTAGTCACACAAACTTAAAGCAAAAAAAAAAACCCTTTGGTTAGCAAAACCCCCAATAATTCCTATAGAAAATTCTATAATGCCTGAATGAAAGAGGTATGGAGATGGAATCTGTAGTGATTGTTTCTAAATGGACAATGATAAGGAAATAATAGACAACTAAGACAAAGAAGAATCAAGATACTTTATTTCTGGATGACATTTTTCCCTTTGCTAAAATGAAGGGTGGAAGGAAAATGAATATTGCAGATTCAGGGACCTGCAAAACTGGATCACGTCCTTAGTTTGATTTCCTGCTTGGTCGGGCAGCAATTGAGAACTGGGGAGAGAAGTTTTACAGGAAAAAAAAGGATTAACCCATAGAGTCTGGAAGGGCTGTATTGAAATAATGGCTTGCTGAAATTGGTAACAAACACAAGTCTGTGCTAACCTTTCATTTATCGACACAGATGGCATACACTTATGGACTTGTTCTTCATAGCTCAGATATTCTGTCAGAAAATATCACTGTCATACCACTGAAATTTCTGTTCATTAGGATATCTTTTTGCCCCTCCTAGCCTCCTGGCAAAACCCATAGATTTAAAGGAATCCTGATACGAAGGCTGAAGTTGAATGTTAGGAGCCTTCTATACCCTTGGCCTCAAGTTACCCTTTGTGTTGATACTACCCCAACCACAATGATGTTTACTGTCAAATGTGGAGTAGAAGTGCTGTCAGAAAGCCACAGACCTGGAAATTAATCTTTATTTCACTGAAGTTCATTGTCTTCCTCCACATTCAGCACATGAAGATGCTTTACAACTCTTTGTATAAAGTTGTCATCTACGTTACGAAGTGTTTAAAAAGTTCTATTCTACAACATGGGTAACATGTTAACAACAAGCAAAGAAAACATGGTTTGGATGAAGACATGTATTTTCTCTGTCTGGTACATGAATTGACACACTTGGCATCTAGGTGACTATATTTGAATAAGGTACTCGTTCCAGTATGCCTCAGCTCCCAGAACAAGGTATGACTTGATGTGGATAATATGAAACAACTATCAGGAGGTCTTAAACCAGTAAATGGATTTATACATCTGGCAGTATTGAAAATAGAAATGGCAGAGGTTCACTAGCTTATTTTAAACCCCCTGTTTTTCCTCATGCCTCATCTTCATCATCTTTTGATAATTAAAGTTACAAAAATCCAACTTTTTTTCTTTGGGATGTGTCAATTTGAATAGATTTAGATCCTTAGTGTTTGATACATTCCATCAGACTCCTTTGGAGGGACAAAGAAGGTGAATATCTATGAATCATTGTTTCACTTTGTTAAACCCAAAATAAATGTGTTTAATTTTTTCTGATGTTCTTCCTATTCACAAGGTATTTTTGTTTCACTATTTTAATACTGTTGGGGGTTTATCCTCTCAAAGATGTCTTTTTCTTTTGTCATATGCAGAAAGAGACCATGGCTTAAAAACAAATACAGTAAGAATTGGCTGTTTGTTGTGCTATTTTTCAAAACTTCCAAAGGTATACATTTACACTTAAATATTCACTACTTGACACTATCAGAGAAAATTTATTTTTCCTAAACTGAGTGTATATGCTAAAAAGCATTAAAGGGTCCTTTGTAGAGAGAACCAGGTAGGGCTATCCACATGCAAACAGTAGGTATTTTTATGAGAATGCGTATTTATGTCTTTCTACTTTGCTTTAAATAACTCAGGTCTTATGCATTTATGATGCAAGACAAGAGAGTACATCAGTTCAAAATTCATGAGGTTACAGATTTTTAAAAATTACATACTTTAATGTATGAATGAGGACATTTCTATTTTGGGTTTCTCTTTAAAAAGCACGATATTTAATTATAATTGGTTGATTGGCAGTCCTTCAGATGGTGATTTAAAAATGCTATACAATTTGTTTTACAACCCCTTTTCCAGAGTTACATGACTGCTAATTTTAAAGAGTGATAAAGTTTGAGATATGCTATACTTTAGGGACTTGAATAGTTAAAAATCATATTTATATACATTTCCATTAAAACTTGAATGTTAGCCCTTAAGTATGATGAATGATGCAGAAAAGTCTGACACGTAATGTTGACCACTGCAAGTGGACTGGTCTGGACATATTTATGTAGACTATTCCCAGGCAATTTTTATTTGTTTATTTCGACTGAGAAACAGATTTTCATCCAGAAAGCAGACACCTGTGGTCTGTTGAACTTTTCCGTCTGTGTACAGAGCATACAGATTTTACCCATTATATGGGATGGAATAATTAAGAACTAACATGTAAAAATTAAAGTCAATTTTACTCAATTAAAACAAATTTTGGAAATCCTGTTTTAGGGAGGATGGCTATATAATTTATGGCATTATGCACACTGTGTTTTCTGCAAACTTCATGTTTCGCAGAACTGACTACCTGCTTAATTTTTCCACTCTGTTAAAGACCATTCAGTGATTAATAAAGACTTCTATTTATTTCATGTTGCTGAGAATTTGTTGCCTGATATTGATTTGAGGAATTTAATTCTATATTAGCGTGGTTTCTTTCTTTGTATTTCAGTAGTTCTCAGTTATTTTGTTGTTGGGGTTTTTTTTAGTTCTATACAAAGAGACAAACTAAAAAATTCATGCCAATTTTTATAATATTTCAAAACCTAGTTTGCCATCTACAGATGAAGTAACATGGACTGTTTCTGCAGGTTGTTTTTACTGCCCTTGCAGCACTCCTAAAACAGCTCAGCCTCTCTTCGCTATTATTAGTTCCAAGTGTATACTTTGTTCTAATGACATTTTTAAGGGACCTTTTGTGCCCTTAGGTATGTTAGACATAATATTTATCTGCTTAGTTCTAGAGAAAAGCACTTAGTCCCTTTGGCTTCAGGAAAGAAAGTTTGGTGATCAATCACTGAAGTGCAAAACAGTAGCACTGTAACATATTCAACTATTCTGCTTTGCCTTACAAAGTCTAAACTAAAACTGTAGCTGTAGCTGTCAGTATTCAAACTATTAAATGATTCTATTGCTTCACCTTTAGCTCCCCTCTCTAACCTGCCAATTTAGATTTGCTTACCTGTCTCAGTAACTGTTGGAATATTTACATAGTACTGTTTGCTTACAGCAGTCTTTGGGTCTCTGACCTACGTAAGGGTTACCCTAAGAAAATATATTGCAAGGACTTCCTAAGACAATATTTCTGCTGTTTAAAAAAAACCCAAAAAAACCTGGTTTAATCATACTGGGATTTGCCTGGCTGAATTTCAGAGAAATCAAAGACTTTCTTCATTCTGTCTCATTGACCTGTGCTCATTTCATTCTAGAATTTCTTCACTGTATTCAAGCCACTGCAATTGCAGCATCTCACAAACTGCTGAATAGGAGCAAGTACCAACCCCACCATGGCAATGTGCATAAAGAAGATACTGAGAATGCAGAGTTTATCTCTATCTTTTACTTGTGTGCAGATAATGAGCTTAGTGACAAAATTATATTCTCATATCCAAGATCTAGAAAAATCCCATCTAAACGGACAACTTCCTTGAATCCTTGATGGAATGACTGGCAAAGATATATTTTTTTAAAGATATCAAGCTACCAAATTCCAGCCAACAACTTTTGTGCTATGAGAGTCAGCCTTTGAAATTTCAAATATATAGGAATGTTGTGATCATTGACAAGAATGTAAATAAAAGATATTTCTTTGAAAATAGATGGAATATCACTGGTATAAAATAATTAAGGGAAGGAAGACTAGGTTAAGACATCTGTGAATATGCAGGCAGCTGTAGCACAACTCCTTTCAGTTTATGCCCTGTTTTCCTTTCTTATTCATATTGAGAATGGAGTGCATGGTCTTTTGAAAGGAACAGAGTTACATCTCTTTTCCCTCCTTGGTTTCTCATCTAATTTTGATGCTGAAGGACAGGAATAGAAGACCTTCTGGTCGCAGGGTATGTTATGACTTATTCCTATTTTCTCATGCAGAATAGACACTTGTCAGAATACGCTTTTATTTGTATATTAGAGAATTTGGAAGAGAAGAAAGCTGAACTAAAGGAACATATTTGTATGCAACTTCTCACAAGATTTGTATGTGACCTCTCTACACAGGAGAGTACATAGGAAAGTTATACAGTTGGGTAATGCAAAATCTCAAGATAAGATAAAGCAAAGTAATTTCTCCCCCAAAACTAGTCTTGGCCTCCTTTCAGTGTAATTGTTTCTTTCCTTTTAATCCTACATTAAAACCTACCTATTATTGCTTGATAATCAGCCTCTAACTCAGCTTTGTTCTGTAAATCAACAAAACAAGAGCAGTGTTTTGAAAGTCATGTTCATACTTGTGGCAAGGGGTGGGTAGGGGGTGGGCTCTGTGACAGGGTCTTGCCAAATACCGAGCACAGCTGCTTCCAGGCAGTTTGCCAGCAGACCCACCACAGGACACAGCTGAGTCCATTTGCAAAGTTAGGCATGTCTGACACATCAGAGAAGGAGGAAGAGAGGGGGTGCTCGAGGTGTTGTAGATATTACGCTGCCGTCCACGGAGAGGGTATCTGTGGAGTAGGTATTCCCTGCAGCCTGTGGAGGGGACCATGGCAGAAATAGGTAATATTCCCTGAAGGAACTGTGGCCTGTGGAGGGCCCACACTGGAGCAGGTTTATCCTGAGGGATTGCAGCCTGCTGAGAAGGCTGATGCTGGAGCAGGGGAAAAGTGTGAGGTGGAAGGAAAGGCAGAGAGGAGCTGTTGAGTACTGACCACAACACCCCAGTGCCCATCCCCTGTGCTGCTGTGGGTGTGGACTAGAGGAAGGACAGTTGGAAAAGATGGAGTGAAGCTGAACTTGGGAAAAAGTGGATGAGAGAATTGGAGTAACTGCCGATTTAACTTGTGTTAAACATTCAGCTTGTTTAATTAGCCATAAATTAATTTTCCTCAAGATGAGTCTGTTTTGTCCATGATGTTAATCGGTAAATTAACATCTCTCCGTCTTTATCTCAACCCATGAAATTTTACATCTTATCTTCTCCTTCTGCCCTGCTGAGGTAGGGGAGTGAGAGAGTGGCTGGGTGGGCATTTGACAGCTGGCCAGGGTCAATCTACCACAAAACTAACACGTAAATTCTCTTTAACTCCTGTGTTCTTAAATAACAGTTTGATAGCACCATGGTATTACTTGGAATACTGCATGCATAAACATGCAAAGAAAGATTTAAATTTTTAGTATGTGTTTAATAGCTAAAATTGTACATTGAGATAAAATGGTGACATCCTAAGTAGACAAAGGTTTCTTTGGCTGGTGAGGTCCATTTTTGAGGACCTTGTGCCATTGTGTGGTAGCAGAAAGATGATGGCATAAATAAGATCTAAGAACGTGTATTACGTTTCCTTAAAGAAACTCTGAAACTGTAAACATAAGCACTGATTACCATGTCAGTGGTCCCACTGCTACAAAGTTCCTGTCTTTCATTTGTTTTTACTAGAAAAAATTAATAGTTGCCAGGCTGTATGAAATTTAGCAGTTACAGAACCTTAGAATCATAAAATATGCTGAGTTGAAAGGGACTCATCACAATCATTGAATCCAACTCCTGGCCCTGCACAGGACCACCCCAAGAATAACACCGTGTGCCTGAAAGCATTGTCCAAATGCTTCTTGAACTCTATCAGGCTTGGTGTGGTGACCACTGCCCTGGGGATCCTGTTCTAGTGCGCAAGCACCTTCCAGGTGAAAACCTTTTTTCTACAATCCAGCCTAAATCTCCTCTGACTCAGCTTCATGCTGTTTCCTTCAGTCCTGCCACTGATTAGTCCTGCTAATTTTGAACACAGCCTTCCCTGTTTCAGCACGCACAAAAAGCTAACCAATTTAATATGTGGCTTGTTGGTTCTTTTCAGATGTCTAAAAGGATGGACCCTTACATTACCCTGTAGTGTAAGATTTTCTCTGAGGCATTGAGAAGTAGGAAAGACTTATGGAAATAAAGCTTCATCTGCCTTCATTATTTCTAATGACTGGTAACGAGGCATCCTAAGGGTGACACATATTTAAGCTAGGAGTACTGTAACCAAGAGATCCAATATCGCCTTTGAAAGGCAATGTTACTGCATTCTCCATGGTTAAACAAACTTGGAAGACTCCTCACAATGAGTAATTTCCTTTAAAAACAAAGGAATTCTAAGAATAAAGTGCTTAAGGACTTTATTCTTTATTGGGACTACAATGCATTCCAGCAGTTAATATGTGAAATATTAATATTTTGGATGAAGAGTTAGTTAAATGAACATTTATTATTCAAGTCTATTTTCTTTTTTGTTTCAAGTAATAACTACAAGTAATATTTTGAAATGGGCTTTTAGCAGTCAAGCTTTTTATCTTTCTCCTTCATTTATCTATATACTTTCTAACAGCTAAAAAAAGCCCTTAGAAATGCGTCTTTCAGGGATTTGTTGGTTTTTTTTTTTTATGTACTCCTGACCTTCCCTTCCTGTCATGCCAACTTGACACCTGGCAAACATTAGTCTGAGGCTAGGTGGTGCGCATAACAACAAACCCAAAATATCCAAACACATACTAAAGAAGTTCAATTTTTACTTATTTTACCTGCAATTTCATATTAGTGAAAAAATCCTTTTGGGCATCATTAGGTCTCTCTGAGATCACTGATGACTAATATATGCAGTTCTTTCACAGAGTGAACACGTTCTGTCCTGGTGCAAAGGTGCCAAAGGTGCAAATTCATCGAGCAGCACTGAGTCAACTGCAAACAGTTGACTTTTACCGCAATCCCTGACTTCTCTAAGTAACCAAAACTTGTCTCTTGTACCCTCTGCAAGGTTGTTTCCCCTTGTTTTTTCATAAACTTACATCTATTTCAAGCAAGGTGGGGCAGAAGGATGAGTATTTTTATAAAAGGGAGAGAAGAGTTGCACAACAGACATAAGACTGGTAAAAGAAGGCAGAAGAGGTTTGAGATAAACTGGAGACTGACATTTAAACACTGGACGTGGAGGATAGGACTGGCTTCGGTTCAAACTGGGGAATGACCAGAGAAGGGAAGTATCTGACTACTACAAGAAGTTGTATCCTCTGCAGTGTGGCAAGGTGATAGAATAACTATTTCTAATTCTTCCACTTATCACATGTATCAGGTGTGTCTCTTTTTGAAGCAAAATGGATTTTATATTTCCCAGTATCCAGGAATATTCATATAACTTCTATACTTCTGAATGAAGTGTAAATCTTAGACAAATCAAACTACCATACAAGCTTTCCCTAAAAGAACTAAGAGATGAATGTCATGTGAGAGATATTGCAGTATAATGTGTCACTAAATAATATTTTTTTAATAATTCAGGCACCTGTAATTAGGTATGTAGCTACTGCACTAATGAAACAGATATAAGAGTGTAGTAGATTTTTCACTCTTGGAAGTGAAATGTTTCCTTTCCTAAATAATGTGTCTGTGTATAAAAATAATAATGAAACTATCATATAGGAGGAAAATCCCTTGGGTGAGTTTGTTCAGCTTTGCTCTCTACCTTCCCCTTCTGCTGCTTTATTTGTTTTCCCTGAAGGAATGTTCATCTCATCTTCACTGACATTTGAAAGTCAGGTGGTGACTTTTAGTTTTCTATCCAGCCTGAGTTCCTACAATGCCCTCAAGAGTGCTCTTGATTTCCTCATCAAACAGTGGATGCCTCAGTCCCACCTAGAGGTCACAGCTATGACAGAGATACTGCAAAAATAAACATTAGTATGTTTGTAATATTTTTTTCTCTCACAACCTACTAAGCAGCTGAAACCAACGGCGGCAGTCTATTTGACTGTAAATGGAATAGGCAAAAGGATTCAAGTTTCTAGTGTGACTTTTATTCCTTCTGTTCTTCTTAGCATGTTATGAGAGAGAAATATATTATCTTTCCTCTTTAAGAAGGTCATGTTCTCCCAGTCAATGGATGGAAAACACTGTTATGATCTGCTTGCAAAATTAGATTCACAATGTCAGTTTCAAGTTTTGGAAATTTAAATCTGTAAGTACAGAAAAGGACTATTTTTTAAGTAGTTTAAATTAATTACTGTTAATATTTCTCATTTTTAGAAATCTTATTTATATTTCCATTATATATTTTAAGTTATTAAAAAAGTCCTAGAGAGTATTATTTAGAAAAAATTTTAGAAGACAAAAGACTCACAACAATAATGGTTTGCTTTCTTCCCTGGGATCAGTTAATTGGTGGTCCAATTCAGTCAGAATTCCTAAAGTCATTCAGTTCAGATTCAGTCAGAAACCCTAAAGTGAAATCTGATATTTTGTGGAAAGTCATGCTCTTTCTAGTCTTGCTTCTAGATTAGTGCCTGCCCTTAGAGATACACAAACTAATTTAGATTGGAAAGGATCTCTGAAGGTCGTTTTGCCTAATCTCCATCTCAAAGCAGGGCAAACTTTAAGCAGGTGGGTTGGTGCTTGTCGATTTGACAGGGATTTTTTTAACCAGAATCTACTCAGGATTTCAATGCTTGTCGCTGTGCACTTCCAAGAAGACCCTGCATTTTTTCTTTATACTTTTTTACTGGTTAGAGACAGTGGTAAGATCATTACCCACAATATCAAATTTACTGATAATTTTGCAATGCAGATATCAAACATACACTTTCAAAAGGTCTGTACTTTTACATAGTCTTTACTGAGATACTAAGTGTGTGTCTTGACAGGTACCAGGAGCTGTTCTCTTCATCTGATAATTTTTAACTACAATTTATATTTAATGCAGTCCTTCCAATGTCACTGTTACAAAGTGTTTAGCTTTTAGGATATGAACTAGCTGCAAACAACCTTCAGCAGCTCCTAGAAATCTTAAAATAAATATGCTTCCCATGACTACTGACAAAATGGAAAGTTGGATATATTTGTAAGGGACCGTCTCGTTAGTAATCTACCGTGTTGGCATAATGTGCATTTTTCCATATGGTGAGGCAGGACTCTTCCAATCATTATATGCTCTCATTCAAATTCTGCCTGCTGCAGGAAATTAGCACTGTTCACACTTGTTTAGGCTTAATAAAAATCATTTTTCCTAAAGCACAGGGATAAGGTCACCATCTGCCACATGAAAATGCCAATTTCAAATGAGCAGCAGTCAAAAGAGAGTGTCTTTCATTTTTAGACACCCTCAGAAGGAACTTAATAGGAGAAATCGTAATTGATTCTGACATCTATCAGATTACAGGATAATGTTAAAGTATCAGATTTTCAGTTTTGCAGATGTGTATTTTTTCATATAGTGTTATGATTGTTTCATAGACCACTTTCCTATTTTCAGCTCTGTTCACATTTGGGAATATCTCATCAAACATAATAGGCATTTGGAAACCCTTCCCTAAGCATGAAGGAAATAGAGCATTTTCATACCTCAGTTCAGTGATTCAGCACTCATAGCAGCTTTGATTTTTCTCAGTTACTCTAAACTATCTTATCCATATGAGTATACACTGAAATATTTTGATAAAAAGGTCTGTTACTAATTTATAGTCTCTGTAAAAGCCTTTTAATTATAGCAAATTGAAATACATATATGTGCACATCATGACATTTTACTGCCAAAATAGATTACAAAACCCTATATTTTCTATGAGTTACAAAGAACATTTACACTTATTTATTCAGAGTGCATATCTAAATAAACGCATAATTAATGACTATAGAATGAATGATTGAATATGGTCTTTTCATGACCAGAGTGTTCGTACTCTAATAAAGGAGATTAAAAAATGCAACTCCGTCTAAGGAGTTGAAGAGCTCTCTCACTTAAATTTGGAAACATCTGCTTTTCAAAATTATACTCAGAGTTTTGTAGTCTTTCCAAACATGAAAACAAAATTTACATTTGATTACTTTTAAAAATCTCCTTAGTTTACAAACTGCTTGGTAGTGATAAGGTTGAATTGAATATACCACATAAATATATTCAATCACTATTTCTGTAGTCATTTGTTATATACATCTATCTTCCCATTTTGGGAAAATCAAGTAATCCAGGAATTAAAAATAGCAAATCTCCTAATCATTGACTGGTTTCTACTTTCTCAAAGCACACAATTCACAAAGGTACAAGCTGAGGACAGAGTCAGGCGGGTGACTGGCAACCTGGGGACAGCAGAAGGGATGAAAGTCACTTTTAATAGTGACAAAAACACATTGCGGACAGAAGAGTATTGTGACAGATTGTTTCCACCTCACTTATTACAGAATTCTAGACTTGTGTTTAGTGATATCATGTATCCTAACACCAGCTCGAAAATAAAGGGTGATTTACTATTTGGTCAATGAGAGCTGACACCACTTCTTAAATTGCTTCCCGCAGCCACTGACGTTTTTGGCTGTAATCAGAATTTCAATGCTGACCTCTAAGTATTTCCAAAAAATTATACTGATAGGTTTATGAGCTGGATGTTTGCTTTGCTCTCACAGCAGTTTTTGGATCGGGTGATTGTAAGCATAAGCTGCCCTTTATCTCAAATGTGAGTAGCTAATTTCTTTATTGGTGGCTCTGATGTTACAGCTGCTATAAAGCCAACTTCATTTGCTGCAGCTCTATGTTCAGCAAAATATTCCAAATGACCTCATGGTTTCATTCTAGGTGCTACATTTTATAAATTATTATTATACTTATTATTTAAAATAGTTTACAGCTCTAAAATCAGTTCTGACAACTGAAAAATTAATAAATACGTAACTGTGATCAGTTTCCAAGTAAGTGTGCTTCTGTCACTCTTTATAGTCTGTTCATTACTAACTAAGCAGAATCTTTTGTCAGCTGTGGTCTTGATTCGTACTGTTTCTCAATATTGTAACATTTTTTCACTTGTTCTTCCTTTTTTTTTTTTTGAGATGCTTTTACAGGTGTTAAGGTTCTATTTTCATACTGCTCACTGCCTCCTTTAATTATATGTGAATAAAAATCCCACCAGAGATGATAAAGGGAAAAGCATGTGTTCACTTTTTTTAAAGCTTTCTTCATTTACAAGAGAGTACTTTTAACTCCGTGTCATGATTTGGTTAAAAATAAGGAGCATGGATGAATACAGTTCTTCCCTTACCTCTGACTCTGCAAACACTACCTGGTATATAGCTGGGGCAGGTCTGAAATTAGTCATGCACATAAAATCTGTTCCGGTGGCACTGCTATGTACCTGGTGACAGGTTGTGGGCAAAAAGAGACATATGGGATTTTTAGATATCTCATACTTCGTACATACCAGTATGGGTGGACTGAAGCACCGTAAAATGTAGATAAACTGTGTTGTCAAAAGATACACCACGGATAGGGAAACTCCTGGCCCTTGCTCTTAAGAAAGAAAAGAAAGGTATGCCATAAAGTACCATAGAAAATGACTTAATGAATAACACCTAAGTAAAAACAAATATATTTTGGCACGTTAATGTGGAAAATAATGAAAAAAAAAAGCCTAGAGGACTTGGGAATTAAATATTAAGGACACTAACATACCTGTTTATGTTGTTAATTTTTTTTTAAAATTTTTTTTAAAATTTTAAAATTTTAAAATTAATACAATTATGTGACACTTTAGAAGCTATTAGAATGACACTTCAGTCACCCATGGAAGCCAGAGTGAGTCTCCCTCAGTAGCAGCAGCAGCTAATGGGGGTTAAATTTTTACAAGTGTCTAGACATCAGTCTAGCAAAATTTACCAGCAGGGCAGACTGATAGTGAAGTCCAGCACTGCTCTAAGATAGCATGATAAATCAAAATTTCTACCTGGCTTGTGTGTATGCTGTAGTCAGCAACAACCACTGGCTGGGTGCACACAGCCCTGCTGCTCACAGGAACAGCAAAAGCAACCTCCCACAATGCAATGAAATCCTTCCCCAGTTTAGCGCGATTCCAGAAGCAGGCTGCAGATGCAATTTAGTCTCTGCTCGTGTTCACATTTCTTCCAACTGTGCCAAGGGTGGCCATAGCCATATCTGAATGACAGTGTTATGTGCTAGGAGATGAACTAGTATATTGTTTCATTTTGTTCAGCTGTGGCTGAAGTCATTCCAATTTAGTTCTAGCTCAAGTTCAACATTTTAGAATAGCAACTTCTTCTTTCATTAATAAATAATTAAAAATTATGGCTTGAACCAACTTCTGTTTAGGAAAATAATGGATTTGCTTCAGCTGCCTGGTTGTGCATTTAAGTGGGAGCTACAATGTCTTTTTCAACAAAGAGTATGGGTAAACTTATTAAGGGTAAGCCCTTTTCAGCCCATCTTTCCTGACCCTACATTCATATGAACTGAAATAAACTAGAGCAGAGTTTCACTCTTAAAAAAGAGATATATTAACATTTGTACAGCACTGCGTGTGCTTATGCTATAAAAAAGGCTCTAAAAATGGTGTAGTTCTATATTTAGAGCCTTTCACTTCTGTAACAAATATATTCATTTTATAAATAAATATTTCAACTGCTAATCCTACCCATCCAATTTAAGGTCTGAGAAGCTCTCTTTTCCCTTGTGCTGTCATAAGTGAAAAAAAGTTCTGAATGTCAAATTGCGATTTCAGTTGTGTCCTCAATGTCTTCAGTAACACAGATTTACTGTCTGGAATATGTTTATGCAGTATAGTTGCTGAGTGTAATCCCAAATCTTATGTTTTTTAGGATTGTGTGGGGCTAGAAGCAGTTTGTTCGTTCCAGTTAAAAGAGCAGAGGTATCTGAAACCATGAAAGGGACTGATTTAGAAAATAATAAAGAGTCAATGTATGTAATTAGTTTTTAAAAAGTATAATTATCATCTAATTAGCATAATGAGTTAATATTATTGTAACTCTTCCAATAACCCCCCTCAAAAAAAAAAAAAAGTCTATTTCTCAGTTTCTTAAAAGGAATACAATAAAGAACAAGAGACATAAAGAGGACAGTGATCTAATACAGAGACAATATATCCATGCAGCCAGAGAATATGCAGCTACAGTGGCCATACTTGACATGTTTCTGGTTACAGCTCCACTTTAGCCTGCAATTTGCTGGTCATACAGTCCATTAAAATTATTTTAACAGTGTCCTCTCTTTACAGTGCTTTTCCTTCCAAAATCTACTTAAAACATGATTTCTTTTCACGGCAAAAACTCTTCTCCCTGTACGTCACAGCCATTAAAAGTGCGAAGAGACAGACTTTCCCGAATCAAATGCCTGTCCTGTGAGTTCTTTGCCCTGCTACTTTACTTCTTCTCAGCTCTTGGAATGAGTTGAGAAACCTGCATCGTTCAGGCAAAAGCCAAAGGAATATATTTTGCCTCTTTTAATGAGAGTATGTCTTCCATGACATACACTGTAAATGAATATAAGGTTTTATTTGTTGGGAAAACATTAAATGATCTATTACTTTCATGTTATTACACTGATTTATGGACCTGGTATTTGGGCACATCTATATGAACCATGTTTATGAATTTCTGACAGATTTAGAAAGCAGTAATAGTTCAAAGAGATCAACCCTGAGCCACTTCCAACCAATATTTTTACTATCAGAGATTTGCTTTCATAGCCACTAGGCTTAAATGGAACATGTCTCTTCTTTTTTCTTATAACTTTGAAGTTCTTAAACTTCTCACTTGACAGGAAGATGTATTACTGTCTGTTTCTCTTTAAAATCCACATATTTACCTCTTCCTGTCAGAATTGTATGATACTCAAATGTGAGCATATGCGGTTACAGTATTTTTATCTCTGCAGCTTTGTGTGAGATATTGTAGTAGAAAATGCTAGTATAAATACAATACTATATTCTAAGGAAATACTATAACTCTTGGAGACAGTTTTTAAGCTGTGTAATTCTTCTAAAAGAGCTCTTCAACACCACTGCTCCTGGAAGTAAAACACAGTCCAGTCCTGCAGGCTACAAGTTAAAAATCAAGTATGGGTTACATACTTGGTGCTTAAGAGATAATGTTAAAGAAAATACTCATAAATGTAAATATGTTACGATGAAAAATTTTCTATATTTTCTACTAAGTGATCTATGACTTAGAAAGCCACAGAATTCTTCTGAAACTAATTAAAAATGATAGTTAAGAATGCATTTTCTTCAAGTATGGCCTTCCTCTCTCTGACCTCAATTTCTGACCTTGATGTAAAATAGTTAAAAGAAAAAGATATATAAATATTAATAAATATTTCACTGTTAAGCAAAATGATTTTCTGAAATTTAGAAGATATATATTTGCAAGGAATTGAAATTGACTCAACATAGGCTTAGAACATTGTACATAACGAGACATTGAATAAGCTTGTTCCTTGAAAGGGAACCTAATTTCAGATAGGTCAAGGCATTCCCCTTTAGAAATGGAATATGACTGTACTTAATAAGTCTTTTTTTTTCTGCAGCTAAATGAAGATTTTTACAAGAAATTCTCCTTATGGTGTCATTGCTTTTCAAAGGAACCTTAAAACACAAAACTGCACTTTTCTCCACTTCAGCATTTTCTCCATATTTCCAGAGTAGTCAAACAAAGGCTTTCATTTAAATGAAAAATAATGGACTTAAAAGTATAAGACTATGACAGTGTCCAATGAAGCCCAACCACAGCTGTGGTTCACAAAAAAACAAATAAGCCCCCACCTTCCCCCACTAAAACAATAAAACTTTGATCTAAAAATTAATAACTTTAATTATTTGTGATATATGGTAGAGGTGCATCACTGTTGTCTTACTAATTTCACACCAACTATATCACCAGTGTTGTCTTTTAGACTCTGTTTTAGTAGGACAGTTTTATGCCTTTTCTTGCTTCTACCTTCCCTTAATTTCTCTCAGATTTACTGCAGAAATTGAAATGAGGAACACCCACAACCTCCATTTTAGCAGCACACATTTAGTTCCAAAATATCACACTATTCACGAAACATGCATTATTCAGTGCACTGTTTAATAGTGAGAGGTCTGTAGATTGTTTGTATTTTAATTAAGCATAACCTAAATTCAGAATCAGTCCCTAAAAGCTGAGGATAGTATTCTGGGTTTCCATTACTTTAGTATGTGATAGTTGATTAGTTTCAGAATATATGTCTGTAGGGGTAGTTTTAAGGAGGACTTTTTGAGACTTTTTTTTTCCCAGTGCCAGCCTTTGCCTTCCTATTGATCTTTGCATTGCACAGAGGAGTTACTATGCTGAAATTTATTAACTTGCTTTTATATTCATTATAGTCCGCAAAACGTTAAAGAACCTTTCGGATTTTTTTTGTTTTGTTAGCTCATACAGTAAGAAAACCTGATTTGGCAATGTTAAGATAAGAGTCTGACAGATGAAACAGAGAAAGAGTGAAAGGACTTAGTGTTTCGTTATTCTGGGGAATTGTGATGTTAGCTGTAGGTGCCAAAACAGTTTTTCCTGGGACTTGACTAGAGCAGGATGAGGATTCTGGGAACAGGATGATTGTTCTGAATTTTAAAACAGTTTCTAACCTTTGGGGGGAAAATGGTAATGAGGAGAACTCTTTTAATTCTCAAGGGACAAGAGATGGATTCAGGTTATTCCCTTTTAGGATAAATCTAGAAACTGATGTCAGAATTTAAGTAATTCTGTAATTAATGTTTGATGGTGGAAGTATTTCTCTGTGGAATGAAAAAAAGGTTGTGCATATATCTATAGAGTGAACATAGAACAACATAATTTCACTTCCTTTCAGGACACAGTTTATATCTAAGAAAGTCTGTAAGTGCGACAGCTTTTTCTTACTTAGGAAAGGTGTACCTTACTATAGTCTTTCAAGAGCTCTAAATCAACTCAAGAAATCTAAATTTCAAAGTGGCTTTACCTTTTTCTTATTATTCTGATTGCTGATAACCCTAATGACCTTCACATGATACCAACTGGCAGGTAATTAGCTACTCAAAGGAATACTAAGTAAGTTTGCTGATGACAAAAGTGAGAGGAGCTGTTGACTTCCTTGAGGGCGGAGAGACCACAGCAAACTAGAGGGATGGGCAGTCATCAACAATAGGAAGTTTAACAAGGGCAGGTGCTGGGCTCTGCACCTGGGATGGGGAAAATTTGGCTGTGTGATAAGACTAGGAAATGAGAGGCTGCAGAGCAGTGCTGTGGATAGGGACCTGGGAGTCCTGGCTGGTGGCAAGCCAGCAGTGCCTTGGCAGCCAGGAGGGCCAGCCCTGCCCTGGGGGGCATCAGGCACAGCATCGCCAGCCAGGAGGGGATTGTCCCACTCTACTCTGCCCTAAGGCAGCCTCGAGTTCTGTGTGCAGTTTTGGTCACTGCAACATAAAAAAGCTATTAAACTATTAATGAGTGTCCAAATAAGGGTCACAAGGGTGGTTAAAGGTCTGGAGAAGAAGCCGTATGAGGAATGGCTCAGGTTACTTGCTCTGTTCAGCCTGGGGAAAAGGAGACTGAGGGGAGACCTCATAGTGGTCTTCAACATCCTCATGGGGGGAAGTGAAGGGGCAGGCACTGATCTCTTCATCCTCATAACCAGTGACAGAACTCAAAGAAACAGCATAGAGCTGTGTCAGGGGAGGTTTAGGTTGGGTATCAGGAAAAGATTTTTCACCCAGAGCACTGGAACAGACTCTCCAGGGAAACTCCCCAGCACCAAGCCTGAGAGTACAAGAAGCATGTGGACAATGCTGTCAGGCACGTGGCTGAATTCTTGAGGTGTCCTGCATAGGGCCAAGAGCTGGACTCGATGATCCTGATGGATCCCTTCCAACTCAGACTGGACTTGACAGAATTAGAGATAATACACTATCTGCTAACACTTAAATCATGCATGCTTCTATAACCTAGCCTCTAAACCTCTTTCTTTTCTTGTCTAAGGGAAAGGGATGTTCCTTTTCTGTTGCTTTGTCAATTTCTTCTTTCTGTAATTTTTTTAACAGCACAGCCCCATCTCTCACTGGAATTCAACAAAGGTTTTTCCAGAATAAAGGTGAGCAGCTTTTTCTGGCAACAGGTTTTTCTAAAGTTTAAAATTGGAACCTTTGGATGAAAGCGTGAGTCTGTGATAATTGGTATAAAGCAGTTTGATGAGTGGGCAACTGAATGGCTGGTAAAATAAGAAATGGGAAAAGTTACAAATCTAGTTGTCTCTCAATCTAGAAAGAGTGAGTAAATTAATCAGTAGACTATGTTTGCTGATTTTGAAGCGAAATTATCTTTAAAGCAGTAGTGTTGACACTAAAGGTCAGGCATATAAAAAAGACTATATACCTTCAGCCTAGCTAAGAAAATGAGCTTGTAATAGATACTCTCCAGGTACTAGAACTTAAGCCTGAGGCTAGCTTAGTTGATTAGAACACGGTGCAAGTAGTGCCCGCGGTGTGGGTTTGATCCCTGTGTCAGCCATTCACATAAGAATTGGGTTTGATGATCCTTGTGGGTACTTTCAAACTCAGAATATTCTGTGAGAGTAATATACACTACCAAGTTAGACTTTAGGAAGAATGTTGTGAGGGACTGCGTGAAAGACCTTACAGAAGTCTAACTAGATGATATGTGTAGCTCTTCTCTTGTCCACTCATGTGGTTACTCCATTGTAGAATGCCACTAGATTAGCCAGACAATGATGATTATTTTTTCAAGCCACACAGTTACCTGCATCGCAGGGCTTTATTTCATAGCTAGCAACGAAGAAGTATTTTTCCACTATGCCAGAGAACTATATAAATACAAGGAAGTTGCTCATTGCTGTGGCTTCTTTGTAGCATGCTTTTGAAGTAGAAAGAGTTTGGCACAGTGGGCAACTGGTGTTTTGTATTTTAAGGGAAGGCAATCAGTTAATATTTACTTGCTGTGTCTAGGTCATGTGTGATTATCCTTTTTGGTGTCTTAGTAGCCTGATGCTGATGGCTGACTTTTGCCTCCTGTTTCCAACATTATGAACCCATCCTCTCCCTTTTGCGTCTCCCGGCCCTCGTCTGTCCCTGCTTCCAGTGAGTCAACTCAGCTTGCCAAACCAGCAGTTTTAGGGTTTTTTTCTGTGGTTGGTTTTCTGCTAATGAATGAATTAAATGAGCTCACTGAAGAATCAAACAAGTGCCAGAAATAAGACTTTGGATGTCTGGATGAAAAGGCCGGGTAAAACACACAGGGAGGAGGAGGGCTCCAGCTGCCTTTGGCAGCAGCCAATTATTAACTCTTCACTCACTTTGTGCATTTCTGCCCTCCGCCTCCCAAACAATCTAGAGCACACTCAGGTGCTCAGATTTCAGTCCAGTGAATAAGTGACTACAGTACATATATAAGATCCAACAATAAGAGGTTCTGATTTAATAACAGAAAAAAATGTTATGCATTCCTTCTGTTTTTTTCCCTGACTTTTTTTTTTTTTTGGTATGTTTCTGTCATTAAGAGATGCAGTTTAATATATTATTCTCTGGCACTCTATGATATAATTTAGATTATAGTCTGGATTACTTCACCGGTGTTCAGATGGGACTAATTTAGGTTCCAATTACATAAGTAAAGGACCTTACAATATGCATGAACATTTTAATGGGGTAATGTTGACTAACTTAGATGAGAAATATATTTCTCACTCTTGTTTCTTTTGTAGAGTGATCTCAGTGCGCTCGCTGTCCTTGACTCTACCATGTTATATACTTTTTTTATTGTTTTACTGTTCTTACTTTATACTACAAGGAGAGCACCTAATCTTCAAATGTTGTAATTGTTTCTGTGCTGAATTTTAGAAACACGTGTTTACTGTGCAATCCAGAGCTTTGCAGAGTTGCCTAATAAAACCCAAATTAATTGATATTTGGAGAAATAGCTTCTAATTTATTCTGCTGAACACAGTAAAATCTTTCGCAATGAAAACATTTCAAAAAACATGGTTCTATAATTTAGTATATGATGGCAAACCAACTGCTAAACTTATTTGCAGGGTCTATACTGAGGAAACATACCCCAATTTTTTATATATACAAAGAGGAAGAAGCATTTTTCTGTACATATCTGTGACCTAATAATTCAGGAGAACGTGGTAACTCCACTTAAGCCTAATAAAACACAGCATAAATAAGAAAATAAACAAATTACATCAAATCTCCGATGTTAAAATCTGGAGCACAGGACAAGACAGTGCCTTTTTTTTTATTTAATGTAATTAGATCTACAAATCCCACCAAGACCTTTGCAGCATTGGTCTAGACAGTCATGCAATTAGAAACTATGTCTGTTTATAACATACTTAAAAAGAAAGCTTAGGATAGGAATCTCTATGTGCTGGGTGAGACCCATGACTGTGAATCAGTGGAATCATGCAGTGTGGGCTCTGAAGACTCTGCTTGCTCTTCTCTATCTTCCTCTAGGCACTGCTGATATTGTTTCTGTTTGTAACTTTAGAGTAGATTCAACTAATATGAATGAAAAACAAGATGCACAGACAGTTCTGAGTTGAAATGAGTCTGATATCTCTGGTCAAGCAGATGGTTTCGACAGCCTCAAAAAGGGAGAAATAGGTCTGAGTGTATGTTACTACCTGCTGGTATTAGGAAAGTATACTATAGACACATCTGCAAGCTTTTCTTTATCATCAAGAGAATTGGGAGCTTGCCATTTTTAATGATAAACCCACATTTTTCTTATAGCCTCATGTGACACCTGGATCTCATTTCGAAAAAAAAAAATCAGATATTAGAATTATGAGAACAGCAATTACTTGGACTTGGTTCTTATTTCAGATATAACATTTAGAAACGGTATTCAATCATTTTGATCTACTGTCATTTTGCTCCAGGTTCCTATGAAGATCCTGTAGGGAACTTGGCTAGATCTCGGGAAAAATTTTATGCAGGCACCAGAACAATCTGGGTCACTGAGAACTTTTCAGCCCTACCAGTGCAGCCATGCTAAGAAGAGAAATTAAATGTCTATGTCCACATTAGTTCAAAGTGCAAGTGCAACAGACAAGAAAAACACATCTATCTTGCTTATGCCTGCCTATGTGCAGGGATTTGAGGTAGCTGCATCTCCCAAAGCTGTTAAAACTGCTGAAGTGTTTGGGTGTGGCTTGGCCTGATGCAATATGTGACCAGAAGCAATTTTGTTAGTTGCAGCCAGCCTGCACTTCTGCAGTATTACTTCATTGTCTCTTGCCTTATGCCAGGCCTTTTGTTTGTAGGCTAGCGTTCTTCATACTAAAGATATTTAGTAAACCAAAGATGATAATATTAATTACTTTAAGCAAAATGTGTTGCTTTCATTCTCTATCATTAAATCCAGTGTGTTTCACCCCATGCAACAACTGTTACTCCAAGTAGCTTTCCGGAATGGCAGCAGACAGTTGTTATGATGCACAATATGCTCTGGATGTTTTTGGTTTTTTTTTTTTTTTTCTCTTGACAGACTTGCATTAGTGAGTGACATGGTCTAAGCACAGGGCAGAAGCCAGCTAATTTTAGCGTGTCTGGCGAAGACGTTTCCAATGACCTTGGTCATGTCATTCACCTGCCCTGTTATGTTTCTCCCTTCTGTAAGGTTGCTGTATTAATGCTATCCTCAGATTATGTGTAGGAGAGCTAATTAAGCAATTACTATATTGATAATTCGGCAGATAAACTTGACTACATAGTGTATTTGAGGTTAAGTGATATTTTATTAATAAAAAACAATCATTGAGTAACGAATATACTAAAAAAGCTAGATGGACTAAATTCTCTCTCTCTATATATAAATATACATATATACATGTATCCATCATGTTTATATCCACTGTGCAAAACTGAGATATTGGGATGGTGCTAAAAGAAAAGGAAATGGGAGACTTTTTATACATAGGAGATTTTTATCTTCACAGAGTAGGAACAGAGGGGTGAGATGCTGCAACTCCTATTTTGAAACAACTACCATATCAGCAGCATGCTACTGCTTAAATACAAAGTATGCAAATACCATGAGAAAAGCAACACTAAGCACTACTTGTGTGACTAAAACTGACAAGGCTGTTTTGAAGAACCTCCTAGGTTTTTAGTACAACCTTCATTTGACTTGAGTTTAAAGATCATCTCTGTTAGTCTAGTGACATTTGCCAGTCCCTTAGGTTATGGTTTAAAATGGGTTTCATTGAGCTCACAAAATGTACATAACTGCATAACCTATTTAGTTACAGTAAGCAAGTAAAACTTACTCTGCTTTATTATTTTTTAAGCACAGTACATAATTCAGCAATGCAATACATTATTGAATTGGTAGCATCACGTTTCCTTTCAAATTGCCTTCTTTGTTCTTTTACAAAAATCCTTTTCCTTTTCAGAGAAGGCTTCCCTGTTGACTTCCTATTCCTTCTTGCTGAAGGAGTTGCACTAAATGTTCTTTTGAATGCAACAAAACCATTCAGTGTGTCAGCAGCATGGAACCACAGCACAGAAATATGGATGACCTTACTTTAGGGATAAGGCTAGTTTTTCTGCATCCTTTTTTCTACCTGCTAGATAAAAATAGCTTCCTTTCCAATTCACATGTTACATAGAAAGCAAGCACTGATTTGTCTTTCTTGTCTAAATTGTTTTTATAGATGAAAGCATTCCAGTCTTACTTTAGATCTTTAATTATTGATAGAAAATAGCCATTAATTTCAGTACAATTTCCACAATGAGACAGTGATCTAGCCTTTTTATATGCTGCCTTCTAATCTTGTCCAAATTGGTTATACGGGAGGACGACAAAAATGAACATTGTAAAATGTGCCTTGATTTTTAATTGTTGATTATGACATGCCCGAACTATGCTTACTCAAACTGTGTGTTTTAAAAGGAATACAATGAATGGATAGCTACAATAGGTGTGTTCCTGAGACCAATTTCTACTTCTCAGAGATTCAGAAACACACGATGAGGTTTACTTTGCTTAGCTCTCACCATCATAAAGCTTACAATTAATTGTAAGCAAACCTCCCTCAGAAAACATTGAAAGACGCTTATCTTGAGACTCATCTCTCAAACAGGAGGTGAAAGAAGTAGTTTTCTGGCATTTAGAAATAAAGTAGATGTCTAGGTTAGATTTGATGTCAAACTTCTAGTGGCTAAAGTTGGATGAAATGTATCTTGTTTGTGAAGATCTTAGGTCAGCTTTCAAAATACTCTGCATTTTATTTAAATTGAAATAATTTAAAAAATCTTAAATATGTAAAACATCCAAGAATTATATAAAGTGGAATATTGAATTAGGATTTTTTTTTTCTTCAGGAGGATAAAATTAATTGTTATTGGTTTTGGAGTTTTTTTTTTGCAGTAGACCAATTTATAACTTAATGTGGGCAAAATACAAGCATTGAAGGGAAGAAATGGTTGTATTTTCTGAGCTATGACTATATGAAAATTGCAACTCTGCTTGACTAATACATATATGCTCTTTTTAAAAAGGTAAAGCAGTAAAACATGGCCTTGCATATGATTTTTTTTTTCCACAGAAGAGCTTCTTTTGTCTGAAAAGTGATGATCCCATTATTAAAGATTTTCTAAAGGGTAAAAAAAGTACAAACCCTTAAAATTTTTATTTTCTGTGTACTCGTAGTATAATGGCGTGGCATTAGCACTGGAATGCATGTTTGTACATTAAAACAATAGCAAAAATCCATTATTATTTCTTGCAACTCAGGATGATGTCATCAGGTTATGGAATCTATGATAATGTTAATATTTTATTATGGTAGATTGTTGCAGCGTTGGGTGTTGCTTAGCTGCTGCAGCTTTCCCTGGGAGCGCAGCGGGGGCTTCTTGGGACAAGGCAGGGATTCTCTGCCCTCCTGCAGTCCATCTCGGACGCCCCGCACCGCTGCTCCAGCTAGCTGCCAGCCTGCAACTTCAGTGATGGCAAAGGAGGTGAGAAGGCTCTCCTCATGGCACTGCAAAGGTCTTTATTCCATGCTGCCTCCCCAAAGCCTGGGGCCAGCACACGGGCTGGCCCCCAAAGGCAGAGGAGAGGAGCTGTCGGCAGGCTGCTCCCAGGGGCAGAGAGGGAGACAGAGAGAGAGAGCTTGGAGCCTCAGTTTACCCGGGTACCAGGGGGGCGGGGAGAGCACATGGGCAAATGGTTTCAGGGCATAGGGGTGGTACATGGGCGGAGTTGGGATACAGGAACCAATAGGGAGAACTCGCGGAGTGGCCAGGACTAGGGGCGGGGGGAGGGGGGAGAACGCATGGAGAGGGGAGGGAACCATCAGTACGCGGGGGTACAGTGCTGCGGTGGATTATGCCTTACAGATACCCTGAAGACTGTAGCTGAATTCTTCATTACAGAATGCTGAATTTTGGTTTTGAATGAGCTCGGTTTTGTTAGTGTGTAACAACAGAAGTTGCTAAGTTGGAACAAGGAACTGCTATAGCAAACTAGGAAAAAAGCTGGGCATATAATGATTAGCTATTTTAACAAAACCTTGTCACCAGATATTTTTTGTGATACTAAAAGTAGGTTTGAACTAGGAAATTCGAGCAATCCTTACTTAGCAGGTGTGCTGTTATACACCTGAGCCAGCTTTGAATCAAAGCCTCCCCATGCAGGGAAAATTTCAATTAATGGGCATGAATAGATCTGGACAACACGAGAGAAGGGCAGTCATCCAGTCTGGCTTCCTGCAAGGTTAGGATTATTCTATCTGCACATGTCATAAAATGTGTGAAGTCTGGTTTTGTGTATTCCATCTATCCTAAACTCTACCCTTTTTCATATGAAGCTGTGCAGGCAATTTTCGACTACTACAGGTAATATCTAAGTTAGCCATTCTTTATACAAATGTGATTCTTCAGTATCACTACTACTCTTTCTTCCTGCTTTTTCTGTTATTATAACATATTTTGTTTGCATCTTTTCATATTCCTCCTAAAACTCTGCAGGTTTATTGGATACCACAATACAGGAGCTGGTTTTGGCACCATTACTGGCTCTGCTTTATAATATTTTGAAGACAGTGGAATCTACCATTAGGCTTCATCAATTTTTGCTGATGTGCTTTCTCTCTCATGACATGAGATAGTGATCCATAATAAAAATCACTCTGGCATTTTAGAAACTTCTTGTCAGTACACTGGCAACTAACTTTTTTTTTTTACAGCCATTAAATTTGCATCGGTGTGATGGTAAATAACACATCACTTTAAGAACAATTTTCAAGGGAGATTTTGTGAGAATATAAGGTAGAAGCAAAACTGTAGATGACATTTAGAATATTCCTTTTGCCTCTTCATTTTAAAAGCTGAGCAGCAATAAGTCAAGAGTGAAGGACTGACTTACTCTTGTGGTAATAGTCTAATCACCAAATCGCATATCGATATCACAAAGACGCACAAAATTTTAATTTGATACAGATATGCACTTTTAAAGTACTTTTACAAATATTGATCACACCTTTTTCTATGACCTGAAACTCATTTTACTTGATGGAGTCTTGTCCATCTGAATACTATGACACAGTGTCAACAATCAAAGATAACAAAAATATATGGTAAAGTGTAGATTTTAACTAGTTGTTGGACAGCTGGTTAAATTGCAAATGAGAATGCCCAGAACTTCTTTCAATGTTTCATTCTCTTCTGCTTAGACTACAAATTAAACGTTATTGCTTATGAAAAAAACCCCAAAGAGCAAGATATCACTTAGTGAGGGAAACACATTCTGTAGCTAGGGAAAAAAAAAGGCAAAAAGTTAAGAATGTTGAGATGGGGATTTAGAAAAGATAGTCATGTGAGTCTGTGACAAGGAATTTTTTTGCTTTAGTATTTGAGATTCCATTTGTTCTGGGTATAAGTCATGAATTTCAATAGCCTAGAAAGAAATACATTTCAGTTGTCTAGACTGTGATTTTTTTTTTCTCCCCCTGCTTTTAAAATTGCCACTCTTTGTGAATGATAACCTGAACCCACTGAAGAGATGCATGTTAAAATGTAGAGGATAAGGGAGAAAAAAGTTGTTTTCTTAATATTTCAGAGTAGTATGGCCTTCGTTGTGATTTAGCTTAAATGAAACAGAAAAATGATTTCCATTCTGCTGGCAAGAATTTGAAACATCACAGCATTCCATGTAAATTGTTTTCATTGCTGTGTATTTCAGTAGACAGTTTTCTATCTAAAAGTAACTTTTTTTTACTTTTAGGGAACAATCTATTAGTATTTATTAAACAGCAATTAGATAAGAGTACACAAGATCAAAGAAATGAACACAGTAGTTATGTAAATTTCAAGCTTTTGTAACTCTACTACATGTGAGCTGTCTGCTGGTGCTGGTTATGGCACTTAGGTCTCAGCTGAAAAATATGTAAAGCTACATGAAAGTAGACAGCTCTCCATAGATACTCAGGCAGTTTGTGTGTGTTTTGTGTTTTGTTTTGTATTTTTTTTCTTTTTTTTTTACTCTAGGAACCTAGGAGCTACAGGAAGGAAATTGCAGTCTACAAGACTCCTGATGTGCTGCATGTTTCAGGCAGAAGAATGCAAAATAACTGGTGAATGGATCAAAACATCCACTTTAAGTTAAATTTTCTTATAACTTTTTAGGACAGGCACGTTAGGCATTCATGTCTAACATACTTTTGTGGAGAAAATGCAACAGGTTTTGGTAGTTTACAGTAGAGAATGTGTCAGCTGTTACTTTCTTGTACTTAGGGCTCAAAAAAATCCCATTGCTGGGCTAGATGCACATCAGTGTAAAACGTTATGAGGTTTTTCCTATGTTCTTTCTGTATCAGATTTTTTTCTTCTGTTCTTTAAAGTTCGTGTTAGCTGGAGTCTGCCTTGATTTCAGTCTAGCTGCCCTCAAAAATGAAAACTATTTCATAAATAGTGGCTTGTAAAACCATGATTTAAGTTTCTCGAATTAGCAGTAGTGTAGCAGGAGCACAAATATGTATTTACTTCATTTAAATAACCTAATTTCTTCCGTTTGCTGCAAAGTTCGTCACTTCCCAAATGGAGTACTGAATAGTCCTCTCTTGTGAGTTCCAAATATCAATCAGGTCTTTCGACAGATGGGGCAATATGCAGTCTTGCTGATCTTTTCCCATTCAGCCAGGCAGAAAACGCTGGTTGAGAGACTCAGCTACTAAATGGCAGATTTTTTCCTTGGTGATTGGCTGATGAATGCAAGGTATTCTGAATGTCTCATGACCTAGTGTACTCAGGATGTCCATTTAGTTTTTAGAACTTGCCAGTTGGCTAGAATAAGCTCTGTGACTACTTAGGAACATACACAAAGTAAAAAAAAAAAAATGTTAAATATTATGACATCTTTATGGAGTAAGCTAATGGTTGCCTTTCACAAGGTTAGCCAGAAGCCAAATATTTAGCATATTAACTAAATATGAAATCTAAGTAGTGCACTAGTGAGATACTCTTCTGAGACAACTAGTTCCATATTTACTTCATTGCAAAAAGTGTAAGTTGACAAAATGTGGTGGGGGTTTTTTGTTTAGTTGGGGGGTGGATTTTGTTTAGTTGTTGTTAATGAGTTTGTTTGGTCTGGTTTGGTTTTTGTTTTTTTTTTTATGTGTGTTTGGGTTTTTTTGAATGCGTGTGTGGTTTTTTCCTTTCGTTGTGGTGGGGTTTTTTTTTTTTTTTTTTTTTTTTTTTAAATGGAAACGCATCGGTAGAAAACTGCCTTGTTGGAATTGCCTGTTCACTGCATGTCACTCCTGCACATAAATATGTAAGAAAAGCTATCTGATACCATTTAACGTTCATTCAAGCATTCAAGAAAAAAATGGGAACCCTATTTCTAGCTCTATGGTCAGTGAAAGAATTATAAGCATTTCACTCACCACTTATTTCAGAACAAAGCTATTTAACCTGACAGTTACTTGCAGGAAGCTGTATCTAGTAGTGGCTGATGTATGTCCAATGCTTTTACCTACTATTAAAAATCATATTGCTGGGCTGTAGCAATAGCTTTTGCAATCATATGTCTGGTTATAATTGTGCTATAAATTTTGATTTCATGTTGAAAAGAGGCATCTGTTTTACTACAAGAACTGAAAGGTATCCTTGCTTTCAGATTTTAGTAGTCTCTGCAATACTAACAAAAAAAAGTTGATATTAACGTTTTACATCTGGATCTGTTTTATGTCAAAAAGAAATAACAAGGTCTTAAAACTCTCTTTAATTGAATACCTCCTCCTTGCTCAGAGTACCATGTGTATTTACCCTTGACTGTTCTTCAGGTCAGACTTTTTTCCTCCAAGTCCAGTATATCATATGACAAACTGAGTAATTTCAGCCATAGCAGAATATATATACACCTTAGTATAATCAACATGTTCATTTTCTTGCCATATCAACAACCATACAAGAAAAATTTTGAAAAGGTAATGTATCAGGAAAGCATTAAAATGGAAAAGAGCTAGTGAACTTGTAAATTCAAAGCTGAAGAAGAAGAAAACTGAAAAGTGAGTTGTTAAACAGCAGGTTCATCTTGCAAGCAGTACTGATTTAAAACAAACATTTCGTTTTTTTACGGCTTTAGATGCAGATCCTTACTTTAGTGCGAAGTATTTCCATACATATTATAGTCTTATGAATGCTATTCTCATAAAAACTGTTACAAATAGAAAACTAGTTTGGGAAATACTTAAGGGTATTGAACTGAAAAAAGAATAATTCTACTTACACCCAGTCTTTGTTACAAAACATCATAAATGTTTCTCTCTACTACTCTCCGCAGCCATTAATCTGTTCAGCATTACATTAAATGTAAAAGAATAATTTTTACAAAGAATTTTAAAGAAGAAGCCTATTAAATTTTAATTTAATTCCTGTATTGATTTTAAAAGAAATCATGATCTCCTGAGGTTAAATTATGCAGTCAGTTCACAAGGCGGAAATGAAAGTTGACCAGAAACCACAGCACTACTCGTACATGTGTTGTGGTAAAAATTAAATTTACTTCATACTTTAACCTTCAATTATATAGAAACAAACATGGCCTTTTCTGAGGATGGTTTTTTGTTGTTTCTTTTCTTTTCTTGCAAACTCAAAATTTCCTTACTATATTCTATGGCTTTTTTCTAAGCAAATTGTCTTTCTTGTCAATGTGTGTACATGTGCATTTTCAGCTCCAGGCCTTTTGGAAAACATTTAATTAGTCAGGCAGGAAGTATTAGTTAGTATTAAACAATATTTGTCTATCAAATATAATGCCTAAAACTAGTTCTGTGGTTCTTCACTAAAAACAGGAAGCTGATCTCAGTTTTCATAAAAATAACCTTGGATGCTTCCGCAACATAAGGTACCATAAAGATCACATGTTAAAAGCATACCAGATGTTATACACACTCACTCAGGAAGCCCTTGCATGCTGCTGAAACCTTTAACAAAGGTAAGAGTAAGTATTCGAAACAGCTGTGCTGAACTGAAGGCGATTAAACGCGTTTGGGTTTGGCCTGAATTAAATATATCCCCTCCAATGATCTTTTTCCTTCTAGTATGTGAAAATAAATTTGTTGCTCTGTTTAGACTCTGTATTATAAGGTCTGATTTCTTGCTAATCACCATGCAAACTCCCACAGTTAATCACAGACTTAAATCCAAAGCACATGCTAAAATCCAAATTTGCTCTTTTCTGGTTGCTTGACTAGAGATATGTATATTTTTAATAGGAGTCTGAGAGTTTTTAATTGAACTGGTTACAGATTTGTTGAATTATGAGTTGGATTTTTTGAGGCACGATTTGTATATGAACTTTGGATATTTTCATGAACTGCTTAAGAAAAATATCAGGTCTGGGTGTCCAGCTACTGTTGGTATAACATAAATGCCTGATTTCTTCAAGTCTGTGAAGATCTAAATGTTTAATATTTTTGTTCTGCAGTAAACTATGGCCCCAATAGCACATGTCATTCGTGGTTTAAGTATTGGCACTTATGGTTCAGGTACCTTAATCTGATTCTAAGTCAACTTTTATTAACAAACATACTGAAATGAATAGTATAATATAGCTGTTCTGCAATACTAATCTGCAGCCTTAATATTGAATTATACTGTAGATCAAAGTCTGCTGGCTTCTAAAGTCAGTCGTTGAGTTTCAAAGTGTTACAGCAACTGCTTGTTTAATTGTATTTGGTGAGAAAACAGTCACTGCTAATGTACTGCGATGTTTAATAACACTTTTGTGTGTTGTAGAGGTAGACAGTACCTTCCTTAGAGATGGAAATTTGCTTGGATCTCTTGCTTTTGTGCTTGTTTTATTTCTTAACCTCCTCTATGTTGTTTAAAGTTTTTGTTAAATGTAATTTTCCACCTTCACATTCCTATTTGAAAACATGGCAAAACCAATCAGTAAAGATAAACTGGGGAAAAAACCCAACAGCCCCCGTATTGAATAACTTGACCACTGTGGTGACAATGACGAAGAAATGGTAAAATTTGTCCTTCTATTTTTTGGTTCGGTAGAGAAGAAAGAGGAATAAAGATGAGGAAGCCAAAGTTCTGGTACTGTAGGAGGGGAAAACAGTGGCAATTGACAATTTAAACTGACTTAAAAATAAAAAAACCTTTTTTTTTGCAACCTGTTTTTAGCCTAAGTGACAGAAAAAAAGCAACTCTGCAGAAATTTTTGACTGTCAGATTCTTCTTAAAAATAGTGCACTTTCCAAACACTGAAAGAAAATGTGTTGGTGCATCTTTAAACCAGGGCAATTGTCAATTGGATGAAATTTTGAGAGATTAGTCTAGTAACCATTATTTCCAAATATTGAAAATTCATTTGTCAATGAAATAATTTCGTTCCCATTTTCCCCACCCATCTAGCTTTTCAGTCATGAACAATTAAGGCTGTTCTGCTCATTTACCTGAGGGCAAAAGAAAATGATGTCATACAGTTGACTAAGCCTATAAAAAACTGGCTCTGACCCTAACTTGTGTCAAGCAGTTGGCATGGCTTCTGATTAGTAATTAATTAAATCAACGCCAGCAGACACTAATGGTATCTTTCCACAGAACAGCATTCCAGACCTATTAAGGGTAAACTGCTTGGTACTGATTCCTTTCTTAGGCTTTGTCAGTTCAGCTGGATATCTAGTCAATGTCATCATGTGAAAGATTCATTTAGGAAAAATGCTGCTTAAAATATTTCATTAAAACTTAGCTCACAGGATATTTTTTGCTTAAGCTGTACTACTTGCTCACTAGATAGGGAAGCTGCCAGGTTGCTACCAGATCCAATTACTTAAACCAAGTTATTTTAAAAAAACCCCAAACCACATTTACTCTTCTTCCCTCATCTTGGGTGTAGCTTATCAGTTTTTATTCAGCAAGGTCTAAGAATATTGCTGGAGATTTAAGCTACTGTTTTGGTTGCGAGTGTATTTCAGTACAATCAATGATTTTGAAAGTATATAGCAAAGTTCCTCGTGGTCTGTAATTTCATTTCAAAGACTGTTTTTCTATGGAACGCCTTTAGCTCTGCAGGCGATGCCAGTTCCTGACAGCTGATAGACACCTGGGAGTACTACTTATTTTTATGGAAGGCGCTTCTCAGTGTTTGTCATATTTATTGACCCTTTTCGTATCAAAAGGTCTGATTTAAATCTAAGTGAAAGAAATAACTAGAGGCCACAACTGTCTCTCAGTTGTAGTTATGTAAACTCAAGTGAACTTCGCTGGTTCAGGAGTTTAGAAGCTTCTTACCCAGTTTTGAAAATAAAATTAGTGTTTAGTGTCGAAGGTTAGGAATACTTCTTAAAATGTCTTCTTGATTACTTATTCTAGCAATACTGCCGTATTGAAAGGTGCTTGAAATCCTTAGGGGTGAAAGCTGACAGGTGCTATATGAATGCAAAGTGTTATCTGTGACAGATCTAGGTCAAAATCTTAGTCACAGTCGTAAAATGCACCTTTGTTCCACGTGTGATTGTTGCAAAGGGCCATTTTTAAGTCTTTCTTGATTGTTCTAAGTGGCTCTTAGTCTGTTACCAAGAGTGACACACTCACGGGGTCAACTGCTGCTTGATATTGTTCCTCTGGGACCATTTTGGTTATGTAGCCTGAGAAACACTTGGTTCTACATAGAGGTGGCTATAGACAGACATCTATCCTTTCCCAGCTGCATGGTGGTATGTAGGGAAGGTAAGGAAACAGAAATTGTTGGTGAGATCTTATTTGACTGTTGAAGATCTTAGATTACACATGAATGTCATGATTTTGGATCCTAAATAGATAAAAGAGAATGTTTGCAATTCTGTTGACCAGCTTCAACATTCTGATGAGTATACCAAAAGAGACAGTGCGTGATTTGAATAGAGTAGTGCTGAACAGTAATTCTGGGTTAGGAAATCAAGTTTCTTGGCACTTTTTTGTGCTCTTTCTCACTTTTTGTGAAATCAAGACAGGAAAAAACCCACATAGTGTAGTGAGGGCTGGTTTTGGTTTTGAGGCTTTGCATTTAGAGATTTTAAAGTTACTAGCATGGATATGAACATCCTAACTGATGAGTTTTCAGTTCTTCATTGAACTCTTTTATGGCTAAGTTCACAAAGAGCTTGTATTTTAACATTTCCTTTAAAATAATATTTAAAAAGATGTTTTTAAACTATTATGCATTATTTAAAATTTTTTTATGATTTTACTTTCTCAGAGGTTTATTTCAGTCGTCTGTTTGAAATGGTGTTACTGTTTTAAAAGATATACACAAATTCTGACAGAATTTCTGTATGTATAATTTTAAAGTTGCTCTTAATTTTCTCATATACAGAAATTTTGTTCTGAATTGAAATTTTTATTAAAATAATTGAGTTTTGGTTGATGACAATTATTTCATTATATCTGTGGTGGATATGCGTATTTTTTGAAAGCAGCTATTGTTTTGGCTTCTGGGTGTGACTGCTAGAAACATCTCTAACCCATCAACACTGCAGGTGATTTTTAAGCATTTTCTTGTAGCTGTGCCTCCTAAATGTTACTTTGTAGTAATTTATGCATATGACATAGCATTTGTTACTGTTTGAGTCAAAATTATCATAGCTAACAGATCACAAACTGAAACTTAATAAACATAACTTTGTTTTTTTCCCTTTTTGGAGGCAGCTGTAATACCTACTTCTCTGCAGACTTTTCTCCTTTGGTCTGTTGACCTCATTCTTACATGCATCTCTGCTTTTCTTTACCTTTTTCTCAAACATGATTGAATATATTTATTGTAAAGTGTAGTACCTTGTATCTCCTAACCAACGCAGCAGCCACACAGCAATAAAATCCCCTACCCAAAACTGATCACATGTGCCCTCTACCCCCCATGCATGTCAATTTTAATCCAACATACTTTGTTTGAGCACAAACTTTACCTAATAGCATCTCCTCTGTGCCTACTAAAAGGACTAAAATATTGTTGTTGTACATTCCTTTTGTACCTACACCTAGCAACAATAATGTGCAATTTATGTACCTCACAAATTTACTGCAGAAAGCAGATTTGCTCTGGAGAGTAGAAATAATGATATAAGAGTGGTCTACTTCTCCTTGAAATAAAAAACACGTTGGTAAACTTTGCAGCATGCTGTTTGATGTAAAGTCCATATTTAAAACTTACCTATAGGGTGTCTTGAAGCCTAACTGCAAGCTAATGTAGGACAAAGGTTTAGGTAATTCTTCATCACCAAAATGTCCTGAGTAACTGATAGTAAAATGTACCAATTTTATTAAAAACACTGGTCAAAATGTTTCTCATATTGTATGGTCCGTTCTCTTTACTTTCATAAAAAGTCTCTTCCAGGATGACAGAAATAAAAAAGTGGGATAAGATTTACCTTGGTTGTCATGAAAAGGGCAAGAATGGACTTGTATGATTTCATTTTAGTGGGGAAGTGGTCTTAGCTTTGAGGCAAGTAAAACTGGAAATAAAATTCACTAGCACTGAGTACATGCAAATCTGTGCCTTATTTTTAGTATGATAAACGGTAAAATAAAAGACAGAACTGACATTTAGATTGGGGTTGAGACAATGACCCCAAGATCACTAAATCCATTTGTTACATAAAAGATAAGTTTTGAAGTGGTTATAGGTAATAAGGGCATAAAATTAGCATCTGAGAGCTCTTTAAAGTTTGCATGTGTTAAAATTGTTGTCTCTGGTACATATACATAATGCTAAGTTTTATTGCAGTCATCTAGAGTGTTTTTAACAAAAATTTATTGTATCAGCATAGATTTTGATATGCACTGGGGGGTATAAGTTCTGTTTTATCATTTTTTAAATTATACACTTGACTTTTGTTCTTCTGAGGCCTTTGTCATCATGGCTAGGTTTCTGTCTATTAATCTTCTCTCATAACAACACTGAAAATATTGTTCCCAAGCAAATAATTGTTGCACAAAATGAAAGAAAATAATTACTGATGTGTTTTCTTTTTCCTGGATTTGAACAGGCTTATAGTTTGAACTCTTTTATATGTAGTGGCTACTCAAATATATAATGGCTGTTATAGATTTTCTTTATAATGTAGTCTTATTTGGTACATGATCATCTAAATAAATTTTTTCTTTTGAGAAATACCTTCAATATGTGTAGGTAGATCATTTGAGTTCAAATGAAGTATAAATTACATAGCTCTTGACTGAAAATCACTTTCCAACCAAAATAAGTCGAGATCCCATGACATAGATCACACAAGTGACAACAATTAGGTCTAGGAATTCAAGTACTTGACTGATGCTTTTAGTTTGTCACTTCGGTATTTGTTTTCCATACATGAAATTGGCAAAAAAAAAAAATGTTCTTAAAGTAAGAAAAAAGAATTCTGCATGTTCACACTATGTATATCTCTATAACAAATCCTACAAAGCCATGGACAAATTAATTCATGTCCTTCTTTCTTACACCTGATTATTGAGTGCATTTATAATTTTCAGACTATAGCTTTACAACCAGTTTTGTAACTATAGGTTCCAGAATGAAAATACTAAACATTTTGAAAATGGTGTCATAGAAAGACAAAGTCAAGTGGTGCACCAAGTTCTTTTGGAAAATGTTGTTACTATTGTATAAATGCTTTAAAGTTTCTTTGACAGAAAATATGGCAGTTTATGGAAAACAGAGCAAAATATCTGAGCCACAGCTGGAATCTTTGAAAGGATCAAAGACTCACGCTCTCTTTTCAAGGAAAATTTTTGTTGAGATTTGCTTATGCTTGCTGTACCAAAATCTTTTGGTTCTACTTATTTTTTTTTCTACTTTTCAAGTATAAAAATTTATTAATCACCTTTTTAAAATAGTGGAACAATTATATGATACAGAAAATGTATATTGATCAAAACTGCAATATCTCTAATATTTCTAGTATTAAACATACAGTTTAGATAGTCCACTTTTAATCTAGAAAATTGGGTAGTTTTCCAAGAAAAATCATAACTTACACAATCTTGTTATAATAATGACCTAGTTTTAAATAACTTAAAAAATTAAGTTGCAAATGATCTATTTAATAACAAATTTTAGTTTTTAGATAAAAGAATTAATAAATAATACCAAATACAATTAACAAAAATCTGTGTTGGTGTAAAGAGCTATAGTGAAGTGAAAGAGTTGTGCTTGTTATAAAAGGGTACAACACAACTTCTGTCAAAATGAATATATTTTTGCTACAAAACAAAAAAAAGAAAAAGCTGGGGAATCTGTTGAACTACCTATGTTTTATATATGATTTAAAAGTTGAATTATTTGATGATGATGCAGTAGTCTCATTTAATGAATATAAGACTTCAAAGGTCTTGGACAAACCTCATGGATGAGGTAGTTACAAAACCAATTTTTGTGTAGTTTTGGATGAAATTTTCAGAACTATTTAAAACAGTTTCTTTCTTACACAATACAAAGGCTATTGTTTTGTCCTCTAAGATCTAACATTCATTAATTGCTTCTCTAACTGCTTTCTGAGGATTTGTTGGCTGATAGATTTATCTTTCATTGTTAGGAAAATCTGACAGACACTAAAATAATGGTAATAATTTAGCAAAGTAAATGCTGTTCAAATAGTGGTGCAAGTGGTGAATCTGATTAATCACTTAAATAACTCTTATCTAGTTTTACACTGTGACAAAAACATTCAGTGGAGATGTAATGGAATTAATACTCAAAGATAACTCAGATGGTTGTGGATATGAACCATGTCATGCTAGATTTTTCCTTTGGCTGTGATCTAATTTTATATCCTTTGAAGACAGTGATTAATGGTTTAGGGATTCTGTCTTCTAGGACAGCTTAGAATCGAGCTCAAACTTTCTAATGTATATGAATAAGGTCAAAATTTTCATACTTGATATTTCAGATTATTTTCCTTTCCAAGGAAACCTTATCGACAAAAATTGAAGCTCTTAGGATGATTCAGCTTGACTAAGGATGTAAAATAATTTTGCATACAGAGAGTATTGATTTGGCTAATTGTAAATCAATACAGATGAGTTTTGCTGTGGTGCTTGAGCTGTTTAAGAGTGAAAACAATGTAGTAGCTTAACTGTGGCATTCTGTTGAAAAATCTGTATTGGTTCCTGAAGGAAACTAGTGTTTGTGTATGTGCTGTGCAATGCTGAAATAAGTATCTGTAATGCTGGACTAAGCTTATGTCTATAATCAGTTAAAGATTATCTATTTTACTGTTACTTTTGAGCCTTCTCTAAGTGCTGCTAAATGACGGGGCAGATTAGGCAATCTTCTTTGTGGCAATACAGCTATATCTTCTATGGGCTCAAGAGCTCAAGGTGAGTTTACTTTAGTGCTGAAGTCTAGTTGGGAGTTAGGCATCTCTACGTCCAGTACAATATGAAAATTACAGGAGTGATAATCACATCAAACATACTGACAGGAGGGAAGAGTTCTTTCCATAATGCCATTTTTAGTTAATAGTTTATCCTAAATATTGTATTTACTGGTTTGACCATAGACTTCAAGTTTCAGCTTCTCTTTTCTGAGGACTCAAATTCTCAGAAATCCCAGAGGGTGCTCAAAGAGTAGACATTTGATTTGTTTAAGAGGATGCACAGGGAGAAGGGTTTAAATTAATATTATTTTCTTAAGTAGTTTCATTCTTGAATGACATAATTTGAATCAAATAAGATATTTCATATTAGATAAAGCATTCATCAGAATTCCAGTTCTTCTTTAAAGGCTGTTTATATACTCAATCCTAAGCAGCTATTGGATGGACTACAGAACCTGGAGTGGGAGGTAGGAGCCTTCTAGGAGCCATCTTTGCACAGTTTTGTGCCTTCTGAACATGAATCTATATGGAGTTGATTGTAGACAGGCTGTGATCTAGATCTATCTATTGATCTATGATCAATTTTGAATGAGTACCTGAACTTGGAGGGTAAGCTTATTCATACGCCAAATTTTTATTTTTTCATTTCTTAGTTTTGGGGTAAAGACACAGGGTTCTAGATGGCTTCAACTAAATGATGTGTGGGTCAACAGTAATTATTTAAGATCAATCTGCTGTACTTTAGGTATTGCTTAAATTCTAAATAGGTTTTCAAAAGTGCAGTGAATTTTATTTTTTGTGGTTAAGACTTTTACAAATGTTTTATTTTAATTCCCCTTGTATACAGTTTTCTCTCTAGGAAGTTTCTATGCAGAAAGAAAAATTGCTTGGTTCCTCACTCTCATTTGAGCTATAAAAGGCAACAATGGAGCTATAAAAGGCAACAACATTTGTTTATCTCCATTTCATGATGTTTGTTATTTTGGCAGCTGTGCACTTTCATTTTGCCCATCTACCAGTACTCCATGTACTCCTGTATTAAACGGCACATTAGGATACTGGATTTTGGTTTTGTATTTTCCTAGGGCTGGTGAGTATGGAACACTTTAAACTGCAGTCCCAGAAGAATTGGTCTATACCTCTAATTTAAATTTCTCAAGGATAGGACAAAATAAATATATTTCCATGTGTATGTTTTCCTGATTTAATTACTTTTTCTCTGCACCCTTATTTGCACTGTTGAGTTGTATTGACCTGATGTGGACTTGCAGCCCCTGTCAGAATTTCACTATCTGAGATACTTTCTGCATTAAAGATTTCTGAATACAAACGAAACAATACATTTTTCTGATGAGAAATGGAACATATTTTTGTTTGTTTGATTTTGAAAGTGGGGCTGATAAATGCATTTCATGTTACTCCATGTCCACATGTCCAAGCCAAGCTGGAGACACTCAGTTCCCACACTTCGTTTGGCTGCAGACTACAATTCCCAAAAAGCCGAGAAAGGGCTCACAGTGTTTTTCACTTACTACATGCAAGGAAATAATGAACAGGGTAGGGTAATTGCAGACTGATTTATAAGCAGGTGTAATTTGACTACCCTTGAAAAATATTTACGCTTTTCCTTTTAAATAATGTCTATTCAAACAGAAGGTATCTCTCAAGGACTAACTCTATCTAGGAAATTTTTTTAGTTGTTACTGGATAAAGTTTCTATGTGTAGGTGAGCTGTGGACTCTATCTAACACATAATAGTTGCAATAATAGCCACAGAAGGGAACACTGTTTTTTAGGTTTGAAGAGACAGTGTACAGTGTGTTTCTGGGAACATCTTCCTCCTACCCTTTCAGTAGAGGTTTATTAAACTAAGCACAAGATTCTGTCAAGCCTGTTTATTTTTATTAAATATCTAATCTTAGCTGGATGAGTGGTCTTACAGCTCAACATCTGCTGCTATTTACTCAATGACTATGGAGGTCTGGATGGTGATCCTGGGAAATACATTAGCACTAAGCAGATCCCCTGCTTACTTTAAAAGAGATGATTAATCATTGCTTTCCAAGTAGCCAGTGAGTGCTGTACTTCTAACTTTCAACAGCACCTCAGTTTCTTCACAGCTGTTTTGGTTTCTCTGTTGTTTTGTTTCCCACTGAGTATTTTGGGATATTTGGGGAAATGTGGGATTTGGGCTGGATTTTTTTTTTCCTTTCCTAAACTTTAACCCTGTGAATTCAGAACTCTGTGTGGTATCTAGCAATGGATTCAGGAATAGAACTATAAAAGAACTGAAGTATAAAAGTGTTGAAACTTCACAGTACTGGACATTATATTGCCTAATTTTCAGACACCTGCTGATAAGAATTCACAGTTCTGTAATAGGTACATAAGCTTCAATACCCAGGGAGAATTTTATAACGAGTATATGGTGTAGGAAATCTAGTATATGTATTTATAGAACAGAAAGAGACAGAAGGACAATAGTGATCGTAGCTAAATTACTTAAGTATTTCCTGCACCTGCGCCAGCAACTTCATTTTGCTAAAGCCTGGCCCTCAGTGATGCAGACACTGCTTCCATTAGGGAAATGGGAATGGGAGTTCCAGTGCTCCAGTGTTCATTGGTGGAAGAGTGAATGAAATCTACATCTCTCACACAGTATTTATCAAAATCTTAATAGTATTAAGCAGTAGCTTAATAAGCTGAAAAACGACAGGTTGAAAAATCAAGTACTAATCCACGTCCTTTGACAAAAGGCTTAAGGAGTTTGAGACTTGCTGCTCATGCCCTTTGCGTAATGTTTTTGTGAAATTGTACAGTTCAGAGGAGCAAGGCAAGCTGACAAGCTCAGGAAGTACTGGTCTTCTGGTGCAAGATGGACAGCCTCTTGCTGGAGAAAGTGGAGTCAATTTCTCAGATGGTGTAAAAGAATATGGCTCTGAGTTAATCAACACAGCAGCTTCCGTAGTGGCTGGTATAGCAACTGAGCAGCAGAAAATGTGTTAGGAAAAGTACTGGTTTAGCTGTACTAGGAAAGCAGCAGCATAAGAATTCCTCTCCTATCCCCTCTTACTCCCATTGTATTTTATGGTGAGCTTTTGCTCAATTTTATAAATGCAGTAAAAAAGAAACTCTTCTGACTGAGGCGTCACTTCAGCTGCTGAATAAGGACTTTTTGTGCATGTTCGGATACAAAAATGTGTTAGCCGTCCAATAGCACTGTGAAAATGCTGCAAAGACAAGTCACTTCAGTTTTGCCGAGACAAGGTCATAAACATGTAGAATTTGTGCTTATTCTTCCTCTCAGTATTCAACAACACTAAAATAAAACAGTGTCCACAAATTCCAGCACTACAAACTGGTTTTGTTTGCATTACGTAAGAGACAAAGCTGAATAAGGAAAATCCCTTTCAAAGTTTTCAGAAACTCTTCTCTGCTCTATAGAATGGCTCAACTTATTAAAAAAATGGTAATTTTATGTTTCATTAATTACGGAATTTTTGTGTGATATTTTCAGAAATGCATCAAGGAATGTACGTAGTACAGTGAAAAATAGTTCTGTTGTTTATTGGAATTTATAGCCTGAGCTGTGTTTCTAGCTTAGACAGCCAATGTGTATTACTTCAATATTAAGAATGTTATTTAATTATATCTATTTGGCTTTGTTTAATGATTGCCCTTTTCTGCCCTCTTGCCTAAACTGCCAAGAGCAAGTAACCTGGCTTGAAAGACTTAATTTGACATATTTGAACTCCAGTAGGGATTTCCAAGGAAATTTTTCACAATTCCTAGAAATCATTGCAACTAGTATGACTGATGCTGCAGTAAATGGTGAGAATCCTAAACCAGATGCAAATCTATGCACTTTTCAGGGCAATATCTGTTAAAAAAAGAGACAGGGAATCCACTTGTTTATGTAAATGCTATCCAAACAGCTCAGTCATCTTTACTGTTCTGCTATAGGAAGCAAATCCTATGCGACTTCTACACTAACTAGACTGGATGGGACACAAGCTTGTTCAGCTTATACTTCCTATTGCTATTAAATATAAAACATGGATTTTATGGGAAAAGTTGATGAGCTTAAAAATGCTTGCAGGGTTTATTTTGTATATAGGTAGGTAGCATTTATGGAAAGAATAAATAACTTTTTCTTAAAATAGTTTTCTCTAAACATTTGAACAATATTGATTCTTCCACCTTTACCTATTATGGTGATGAAGTTTACTGCTGAAAAAAATAGCAGCTACAAAATTCTACAATTTACTGCAGAGTAAGTGTTACAAGAAAAATCAATAGAGTTACTACTTTTCTTCCTCTCCGTCCCAAGTCTCTGTTTTCCTATTTTATGTCATCTTGTCTGAGCTAACAGATTTATAAATCAGCTCCTTGAACAGTAAAATCATTTGCCATTTGGTGGAATTGGCTGACATTTCATTTTTGCTGTGCAGATTGCAGATAATGTTGACATTATTTCGCTGAGCGCTGTACTACATCATTAACATATTGCTCATGACTGAATCTGAAATACTTTCATAGTATAAAAACCTGCATTTTCTCTGTAGGAGAAATGGTGGAGATTTTGTTGAGATAAAATAATTAATGTTGCAGTGTGGTAAAATAGAAATTGTATTGAAGCTACAAAATGCAACTCTAAAGTCAAAGTTAAAAGTGAAAGAAAACAATCCCATAGGTCATGTATTTACTCTTGATATCCCTAAATCTTGCACAGAAATGAACAACACTCATGAAATAGGCTTAAACCCAGGTTGTATCAGCTCTATAGCAATGCAGGACTTGTCAGTTAGAGACATATACATTTCTGCTCGCATCACATGGAAATGAAAATTTAATTCAAGTTTTAGGCATGATCCCGTTCTTTCCCATATGTGATTATTTTCTCTGAAAAAGCAACCAGCTGGATTCCAAAGTATCTTCAAGTGGCCAAGAGCACTGAAATCCTGGGCAGATTTCATCAAGTTGACAGGCAATTGTTAATTAGTTTATTTCTATTATGTTTTAAGATCTACATCTACATATTTATTTGTAAATCAAGCATTTACTTCGAAAGTTTTATTTATTTTACCTTCTGCTGAGGGAGAGAGATGGAACTCTAGAACTGATTTTGTCTTTTACCCTAATGCAACCTGTGTTTCACCATTAACATTGCCAATGATCAAAAATAGTTCCTATATCCTCCCATTATCCTTATGTGTTTATCTCTTCCTTCTCAGTTATTCTTCTTATATCTTTGATTAAGTATGTTTTGCCAGATAATAAGATTTTTTTTGTTTCTCTGACACATTATGGATCATATGCTGCAATTCTTCTCCACGTTAAATTGTAACTTCAATTGTGTTTGTTCTAATTGTCAACAATTGAGATTACAGTTAGCAATTAACAGGTAACTTTTTGTGATTGAAGATGAAAGTATGTCATGTTGGTTGATTAATAGCTTTTCAGTTGTATGATACACACACATAAATTCTTCTACTGACCAGCTAACTGGATGTGCAATTAAAAAACCAAACAACTGTCTGTATTTGAGATTCATTCCAATGTAGACCAGTGCATTCCTTAGCAGTTTCTCTCCTGTTCCTTTCTCCTCACAGTTTCCTTTCCCCAGTGTGGGTCCTTCTGATAGGATAGGATACTGCCCTTCACAAACTGCTCCTGTGGGGGTCCTCCACTGGCTGCAGTTATTTCAGGAAATACGCACCTGCTTTGACATGTGGTCCTCCCTGGGCTGCTGGGTCATCTCTGCTTTTGCACCTGGAACGTGGTGTCCCCTTCTTCTGCTCTTATGTTGGTGTTGGCAGGATTGTTTCTCCCAATTTTTTCTGCTCCACTTCCTCTGCCCCTGATGCCAGCCCTGCAGCCCCACTGCTGCCAATACCTAGGCACAGCCACTCAGTATAGCGTAAATATATTGATAGAAAATTGATTTCTCTACAACTATTTCATGTAGAGTAAATTTTTCACACATCTCAAAGACTTCATCAGCAGTTACTCATTTCCGACTATATATGTAGATGAATTACTTGTTGCCAGGGAGACAGTGTTTTTCACTGTTTATACAGTATATGCTGCTCAGAAGAAGAAGCAAACATTACCTTAGTTGACATGTTTTGCCATTAAGGACTAATAGCGCTTAAACCAAAATAATTTTATTTTAGTGCTGCAATGCAAAATATGAAGTGATTACACATTAATTTTGAATAAATATATACTTTTTCTATGGGGATTGGTATTTCTGTTGTTCATTAACATTAAATGAATATTTGAGTATTTCCCTTCCCCAGGATGGATAGTTTTTCATGTCTGAAAATATCAGGGGTTTTTTGAAGTTTTTTTTTACAGGTAAAATTATTGTTGGACAGGAATCAAAGCACTATATCTGAGCCGCCTGATTTTTTTTTTTTTAACCTCCTAGAAAACAAATAATTTTTTCCTAATTGTTTTCTGTTTTTAAGAACCTTCAGCATCTGTAAAGCATACATATTAATGTCTTTGGAGTTTACAAGTTGGGGACACAGTACCACGTATGCAGGTACAGAACTCAATGTGTTAACAGGCAGAGGTTGGTTCAAATTTTTTAATGAATGTATCTTTCACAGTCTTTAAAGTGACTTACTTCACTGGCAGACTTGCATTTTGGGACTGCTGCAGGCAAACATAAGAATGTGTTTTCAGGAAAAATGGCTTATAGTTGGCCAGACTAGCAGCAGAGAATTACAGCAGCCTCACCAGAAACATAACATTCTTGTATTGTCTTGAAGCCTTCTGTTTTCACAGATGATCAAGCAAACAAAAATTGTGTGATTACTTAATCAGCTGTGAGAAACTGACTTTGTAAAATGTACATTATAATCTGCTGTCTGCAGGGGCTTTGCTGCCTGGTCTCCTTGCTGCTTCATCACAGCACTACACTGATTAAATCACTGGGGCAGTGACTAGTGGCAGTGCTTTCTCATTCCCATTTTTGCCACAGATTTTCTTCCAATTCTGAATATTGTCTTAAGTTGGTTGCTAGCCAGGCAGCTGAAATATCTTCCTGCTGTTTTGCACTGCAAAATCAAGTTTTACACCTATATTGCATCCTTATGTATGCAATGAATAAGATGAATTTGAGTATCGTGTTTGTTTTTCCCCCGTATTTTCTGCATAGTCATGTGGTCCTTTTGTTTAACTCTTGCCTGAATTTCCCTCTTAGCTAAGCCACTAAGCTGATGTAATGTAGATGGCTAAGCCTAGGGTTTTCCATACGTACAGATGATTGCAGCCAGACATCATTACACATTTTATCTGTGACTTTTCATACTGGTTAAAAGAAATGTCGTACTTTTCCTTCCTGTCTTTACTGAATTGAAAATAGCTTCTGATATTTTGTTTTTATACTCCAAAGGATATCAAATGGACTTGGATAATAAAAAGCTTCAGTAATAATACTGAGTGTAGCAAAATCTGTTCCACGCAACACTTTGACCTGGAGTTACAGAGGATACAGAGAACTCTGTTGCACTCAGGCTGACTTAGTCTTGGTACTGCAGTATTAATCAAAGAGTGGAAAAGGTTGTAAATGAAAACACAGAGACTAGCTCATTCTGTAGTATGCGACTGATATTCCAATCACCCTAGGATACAAGATTAATAAAAAAGAAGCACTCTTTCTTTACCTAATTTGCTGTTTTAAAATGTAGTGTTGATATGATCAGCATTGTTAAGAGGAGAAGAAAATGCTTTGGCAGACCCTGCTGTTTTCTCTTGTTCATATTGGATTTTTTTTTTTATTTAGACCAATTATGTATTTATGATGCACAAGATATTGGATTATTTGTCTTTTTCTAAGCTCTAAAATCAGTTTTACTGCTCAAAGTTGCACTCCTTAGTGTCAGGGAACCAACCACTTGTGGTTCTTGTTTATACCTTTAGGAGTCCCTCCTGGTATCTGGAGCTTAAACCTCCAAGATCTCTGCCATAATATGCCTATGTGCAAGCTCTTTTTTTCAAAGCTCACCAAAAACTTGATTATATAATGAAAACTGGAATCTCAATGAGATTGGTCATGGGAGATGAAGAAGCCTTTAATCTGAAATAATGCACAATAGCTGTCAACTTCCCCAAGCCCAATATTTTTTTTCACAGTGGGCTTGTTCACACTGCTCACCAGGCTTGATTTGCCGCCTGTGGTTGCTTTGTTCCCATGATCATAGACTTGACTGTCGTCAGTGTAGTGGCAGACAGGAGCAAACAAAATTAGTATTTTCAGATTCATGTATGCATTTCTTCTTTGCTCGTCTGGAAAGATGTTTGGGTTATGCAGGACAAAGGTGAAGTGAGGAAAGGGAAAGGAGATGCAACACTAAGATAGGTTTGGGCACCTAGTTCACAGGCCATTATCAAAGATCATACAACCTTTCTTTGTTCAGTAAATGATAATCAGATGTATTAAGTGCTACAGTTAATACTTACAAAAGAAGTCGTGTTGAGCAACAACCATGAAAGAATTGTGAAAATCAGCTTTTACAGAGCTGCTTTTTCAATATGGCCTCCTATAACAGATAGACTTGAGGGACTAATATTGGATTCAAAAGTCTGAGCCTCTCCTAAGATTCAGTACGAAACCATTCCTTTAGAAAGTGAAACAAGCTTGCATGAGCTTCTGTGGGAACAGGGACCAGCAGTCAGATTCCCTTCACTGTTCCCTTCATTGTTCGATGATGAAAGCTGGGCTTCCTCCTACTACTCTCTGGCCATGTTCATTCCATTCTCCCGTAGAAGCTGTGTTGCGGTGAGGAGGAGGACACTGCTCATATACTTAGTGATAGCCTACACCATCTTCTGGGATAGTGTTCTCATGCAAGGTTAAAAATATGGATCTCAGGCCTCTGGCATAAAACAGAACTTGGAATCTGCATCTCAGGCAATTTTATCTTCAGTAGTCTGACAAAGAAAACCACCCCATTTATTTTCATAGCAAATGACTGTTTTGAACAGAGCCCACTAGTTCTAATGGTGATTTTGACTATCTGCTAAATCAGGATCTAACATTATTTCACTTCAAACTCTGGCAGAGAATTAGTCAAATTCTTGCTGAGAGTGACAGTTCAAGTTATGTTTTAAAGGAGAATTTAAACAGATAAAAAAATGTGTTCAGAATTTGAGTCTTAGTATCATGCCTAAATCTAGAGAGGGGCACATCTTACTTGTCTCCATGTTGGTTGTAACGGCTGTGCATTTATATAAGCAGTGCCATTTCTGGGATAGCAGGGTTTTATGCAAAATCTCATGAAAAAGATTCTCTTTCCAGGATAGAAAGAAAAAAAGTACTTAACTCTTCATGCAGATCAGTATGAGTCAGATATTAAAGTCTGCAGAGCAACTCATGAATTCATAAGATTCAGACATATTGTGCAGGAAATCCTAAAGATGTGAAAAGCGCTTGAGTAATAAAATGAAATTTAAGGGACAATTAACTGATCTTGGCTACATGTAACCTTTGGGATAATTATAATTTCGCTGTGGTTTTTAGCTGTATAAATAAATAATAATAGGCTATTCCCTAAAGTTTAAATTTACATTCAACAACTGTGGTTTAAATGCTAATAGATACGTGTGATTTCTGTTACTCTGTACATGGATCTTAATATTATTATGCGAATTTAAATGTTTGATGATACTCTACTGATTAGAAAAAAAAAAGATATTATTGTTATTATTATTTGTTTAAAGATCAAGATGACTGACACTTTTTTTAAAAAAAAATTCAAATGATTCAGGCTTTAGAACAAAATGTTCTTGTAAATTCTTTGAGGGACTTCCTGAGCAGAATAAGCCATTTGTATTCAACAGTTGCTTCAGCATATCTTCAAATCTGGAATTCCATTTTCACTCTTGTAATAATGAGATACAACTTTCTTGTAGGTAAACTGTCTTTTAAGTGACGTTGATGTTTGTATTTCTTTAATAATCCTGCATTTAGTAGGTTCTAGACAATGGAGTCCATAATTCCTTGGGTAAAATTTAAGGGATAGTAGCATCTAAGGAATCCCATAGAGCCTTTTTAGGACAGAACAGAGAACTAGTGTTACAGATTGACCAAAACACTTTATTGTCTGCTTAACTCTCAGTGTGTGAATAATTGCTGAGCAAACATTATTTAGTATCACCTTTTCACTACTACATTGATATGATTAAAAAAAATCCAATTATTCTGGTAATGTTTTGCTGAATTTAAAACAAACTAGTTGTATGTTAACAGAAAAAATATATTTTTAAAAAATCTTATTATAAAGCGTTTAAAATCAACTCTAAAGCAGTGCTTCAGCTGAACATATAGATGTCTTGAGCCTTGCACCTGTTCAATAATGTACTTTCTGTCTTTTGTATATTGAAAATCTTTTTTCTATATGGCATTTTCTTTTTTTGTGTTTAGTGTTCTCTTAGGAATGGAGAAAATCTGACTTATATAGGATACTAGTTTTATTAAAAACCCCATGTTTGCAAAAATGCAAAATCATAGAGATTATAGTTTGCCAGCTCTATCTCTCACAGAGCCTCTTGTTAATTTTAAGTCACATTTGACCATCTGCATCTTTCGTGCAGATGTTCACCCTCTCCTACCCAAAGGTCGATGAAACAAATTTGTAGCAAACACTGTGGTTCTATCCCAGTGCATATTGAGGAGATGTACACTGTTCTAGGCTGTTTCGGAACTATGATAGCCTGAAAAAGTAGAAAGAAAAAATACAAATACGGTATCCCCTTTTCTCTTCCTGAAAGGTGGACACAATGAAAATGTAGTTGAAAATAAACTTCCAGGACTACTTTTACTTGAAATTTGCTTTATGCATTTTATTCAATGCTGTATTGCTTATGAACATTTAAGTGTTGTTAAAGTGTCACTATATGTCAGGACTGCAAGAAAACCCCCAGTGATTACTCCTAGTTAAAAATGCATAGCAAGTGCCAGAAAATGTCTCCAACCCTTACATAAAGAATAAGGCTACAAGTCTCATAGTTTAATGTCTTTCTTAATACACGCTGCTGAGTGTGAGGCCCTTGGATAAATTGCATAGGAAAATTACCTATATAAATACTTCCAGATCAATAAAAAGCAAGCCTGCATGCACAGCTGACATGGCAAGAGGATTGTTTCTACAGAAATTTTTACAAGCCGCAATTTCTTTTCATGAACCATGGTTTCTGCTTGGGAGTATAAACATTCTCCCCCTGCCTAAGTAACAGGGAAATATGAAAAAACCTGTTCAAAAATATAATGCCTTGAGTCTGTGATGCTGGGGATGATTAAAAGAATTTTAGCAAAGGAAAATACTAAAGACGGAAATGTTTAGCTAGCAATAAACCAAAAAATTATTGCTGATGATCACAACGGCGCAAAGCTACAACGAGATGCTTTGTAGCATCTATTTTTCTTTTCTCCTTTGAAGAAGAAATCTGGGGGCTGTCAGGGGCAAAATGGGTTTGTCTTATTATTGAAAAAGGAGTCATCTGCTGTCAGTATTTAAAAAAAAAGGTTGACAACTGGAGGTGGGATTTTCAATCAGGAGAATCAACTAATGGATGATCACAAGGTACAGGCCCTAAAACTATGCAGCCATGTAACTTTTGTCTATGGTATCTGTGATTCTCTGCCCTTAGAGTGGGATGTAACTGAGGGACGATAAGCTTAGAAATCTGTTGTTCTCCAGTAGGCAAATATGTGGAAGACTTCTGTATTATGTACAGCCAGCAAAACCTCTATTATTGTTGTTAGCGTCTGGCACAGAGGTGCTAAACTGTGTCCAAAGAAGGGCAAGAAAGTTGGTGACAGCTCTGAAGTGTTGTAAGCAGTGGCTGAGGGAGCTGGGGTTGCTCAGCCTGGAGGAAAGGAAGCTCAGGAAGAGATCTTATTTTCTCTGCAAACTACCTGAAAGGAGGTTGTAGCCAGGTGGAGGTTGGTCTCTTCTCCCAAGTAACAAGCGACAGGATAAGAGGAAACAGCTTCAAGTTGTGCCAGGGGAAGTTTACGTTGGATATTAGGAAAAAAATTATTTCAGAGAAAGAGTTATCAATCACTGGAGCAAACTGCCTAGGGGCATGGTTGAGTCACCATTAAAAGATATGTAGATGTGGCCCTGAGGGTCATGGTTTGTTGGTAGACTTGGCAATGCTAGGTCAGTGTTTGGACTCAGTGATCTTGGGAGGTCTTTTCCAAGCTAAACAATTCTGTGATTCTTTATCATGAGGGGCTAGAAGGCACTTGTGATTGTCTGATGCACTGAGGCTGATAGGATTTGGAATGGTAGATTTGTGGTGGTGGCAAAGCAGTAGCAGAAAAATATTTCTATTCATCAGAGAGGAGAAATGAAAGGTGGAAGGGGCTAAAACGGCAAGAACATTGATAGGAGTGTAAGCGCACCTTTAAGGTGGTGTTTGAAACATGCTTCAAAAAAGAATGATCAGAGAGGCTCAATGACTTCCATGTCAGAAATAATTCAGTAGGACACATCTCTTAACTTAGAAAAAAGGGGCAGCTGAATGAGTTTATAACACTGGGCTGTAAAATAATGAGCAGCGTGGAGGAGGTGAATACAAAGGTGAATACACAATGACTGCTCACTCTTTCTTCCAGTACAGGAGCCGTGATACATCAAATGGCTTGAACAGGTAGCAGGTTCAGTGGAAATTCCTGCCTTGAAACGTTGTAGGCACTAGAAGTTCATGGGTATTCAAAAGTGGCTGCATTCAATGGGCCTTTATCCCATGGATTTGCCCAGAGAAGCCTCTTGAGCAAACTGGACCTCTGGTTTGTGTCAAGGCCCTAATATATATACTATGTAAGAAGGATGAAATTATTCCTATGAGTGTCCCCTTGAATATTTCTTTGCAGGATGATCATGACTGGACATTTGTGGGGACAATATATTGGGCTAGACAAACCTAAATCTGACCCAGGATAGCTTTTCATGTTTGCTATCTGAATCTCTAGATGAGCAATGCTTTTGTCTTGTCAGTTTATGTACTCTAGCGGTCAGAGGTTGGTGGGAAGTTACAGTGTCCTCAGAGATATAAATTTAGTTTTTCTTCTGTCCTAAAACTTGTAATATCCAACTGAATGACACTGGTTCTTTGTATTTTAAGATCATCCGACCTGTAACAAAAGCATTACTAGAGAGACTCACTGTACTACTATTTTCCTTAAAGAACAGTAACCTTGCCTTTAAAATACTATTTAACTGCATTATTCATTTAAACAATAAGAACCAGATATAAATAAATATGAATAGTTGTTAAGTTGTTTTTATATATATTTGTAAAAAGCATTTTAAGTCAGGAATAAATTTTAGCTTTTCACAAATGTTGCAGTGCTAGGTGTTGCTTAGCTGCTGCAGCTTTCCCTGGGAGCGCAGCGGGGGTTTCTTGGGATAAGGCAGGGATTCTCTGCCCTCCTGCAGTCCATCTCGGACTCCCCGCACCGCTGCTCCAGCTGCCAGCCTGCAACTTCAGTGATGGCAAAGGAGGTGGAGAAGGCTCTCTCGCATAGCACAGCAAAGGTCTTTATTCCATGCTGCCTCCCCAAAGCCTGGGGCCAGCACGCGGGCTGGCCCCCAAAGGCAGAGGAGAGGAGCTGGTGGCAGGCTGCTCCCAGGGGCAGAGAGAGAGAGAGAGAGTCACATGGCTCGGAGCCTCAGTTTACCCGGGTCCCAGGGGGGCGGGGAGAGCACATGGGCAAATGGTTTCAGGGCACAGGGGTGGTACATGGGCGGTGTTGGGATACAGGAACCAATAGGGAGAACACGAGGAGTGGCCAGGACTAGGGGTAGGGGAAGGAGAGAGACCTTATGGAGAGGGCAGGAAACCATCAGTTAAGAGGGGGTACAGCGCCACACACAAATAAGGCCTACAGGAGGTTGAAGTGTGATGTTCTGTTCCATATAGGGAGACAGCAGGTAACAGGAGACTTCAGCAGAAGCATTTTCAGACCTCTGGGGGAGGAGAGTTCCTGGCAAATATAACACACTATGAAAGAATGAAAGTTGGGAGGTCATGAGAGCTGTGGATCTTGGTAGAAAAGCTTTTCTGGTTTAGGAGCTCCTGCCCACCCCTGTAAAGAGAAAGACACTGTTTACAGACTTATGCCTTACCGTGATGGTTCCTCCTAGGGAGGGTTCTTCCCAGGGAAGATTTGCATTCAGCTCAGAAAGAAAGTAAAACTCTCAGGAAGGGAAGCTTGCCTAGGCAGAAGCTGTTTGATAACACTTATTAGAAAGAGAAAGTAACAAAAAAATCAATGCTTCTCAGAAGCCATTAGGAAGTTATTATTATTTCCTTTAGCTGCTGTATTGAGAAGAAAGCTCTTGCATCTACTTTTCCACTCAGGTTTAGATCAAATAGGACTATCTTCTCTCCTTTATTCTTCTTAACTTAGCTGAACTGTAGTAGGACTTGCGATTAGATGGAGGCTGTGTACTTTCCTTTAGTACTTGAAAACTCCTGTATTTAGTGACCATGCAGACATCAATAGAAAAATCTTCTGTGTTCACAGGAATTCCAGTGTAGTTTTCTAATTTATGTTTGTATCGAGCTGACTTCTGGCACCCCAGTTTTCCCTAGAGTATAAAAAGAGGAAAAAAACCTTCATATTAAGTAATTAGTTCTCTTGTTCTTTGATCCTGGGTCTTTAACAGTGACAATATTTGTATAGCAATGTATTTACATTTAGCCTCTAACTGCTGCAGTGATAAATCTTCAGGGTGATGAAACGCTGGGACAGGCTGAGCAGAGAGGTGGTGATTGCCCCGTCCCTGGAGGCGTTCAAGTTTGGATGGGGCTCTGATCAACCTGATCTATTTGAAGATGTCCGTGCCCATTGCAGAGGCATTGAACTAGATGGCTTTTAAGGGGCTCTTTCAACACAAACTTTTCTGTGAATATATGTTTCTATGATGTCTAAACCTGGATAGTGAATCTTGTTATACTGAGGAATTAAAGAACACTATATATTGAGCACTCTGTTATGATACATTCAGAGAAATATACTTACTGTTTATTAAAAAGCTTCACCAGCTACCTACCTTAGGATGCTTTTTAAAATATATCACTGCTGCTAATAATCCACAGGAAACCCAAAAAGGGAACCCATTATTCATAAAGTAGCAGTGGGCCAAAGCAATAAGAGATCATCACAATCATCTTGCATAAAAAAATTGCTTTATGCTGTAAAATTTCCCTTATGGAATCATATTCTTGTTCCCAGATACCATGCAAGTGAATTTAAAAAAGAAATTGTTAGCATACCCATTGTGTAAAAAATGTCCAGAATATAAAGGAAATAATGAGCTATTGAGGGAGTCTCTTGTTGGGTTATGGAACTGGAATGCATGTTTTTATGGCATATTGTTGCACAGTGCAAAGGCATTAACCAATTTATCTTCCTAGAGGAGGAAGATTTGCTGCACTTTGTGATTAAAGGATAGTGTTATGAAGTAATTGACTCTTAATTTTTCATAGTAATTTTTCCTCTGATCGAAATAAGATTCATAAAACAAATATCAATATTTCTGTATATATAAAAATACTTTGGTACTTTAATATAATTTAATATCTGCTTGAACATTCATCTCCTATGGATACTGAAAATGGATGGAGACTAAAACATAACTAACACTGTAATACTTGACAAATCTGGAAACATGGAATATACGAGTTATTCATCAATTTAATTTGTTAACATCTTCATCACTTACTTAAACAACTAGAGTACAAAATGTCAGTGGTTCTGTACACAATAAAAATATTCCAATTTTCAGAGTATGTGCCCTCTCATATAATCTCAGCATTTATCTACCCTCCAGCTTGGTAGCACCACCAGCATCTTGTACAAACTACTGTTACCACGGTGATTTCTTCCGTTCTATCAACCACACTCTTTTTAAAGAGCCAATATCACTGCTAGGTTTTGTTTATTTTTTATAATCAACACAAATCCAGCTAGTCAGGCTATTTTGTTTCTTTGCTTTGGCAGACACAACCTAGACTTGGGCTTAAATCTGTTTTTTGGCTTGAAAATGGCAGTTTTTCTATCTGTTAGCACCCCTTATTAATTTCCTGATGGCCTCCTTTCAGTACAAACATTGATTGGAAGGTATTTTGTGAGCCTAATTGCAGATCCACAGATCTGTATTTATAGAAACATTTTGTGTGAGAAAATTCCCGTACATTTCAAAAAAGTGAGAATTTATAGGGGTGAGAATTTACACCAGGATAATCTGAGTGAGTGTAAAGGTCAATAATCATAGATTATTACTGTAGATTAATTCAAAGCAGCCATTAAAAAGTTGATTTCTACCTTTTTTTAAAGTAGAAAATGAAAATATGTTTATTTTTTACATTTTTTTAAAAATTAATAGATTTTAGCTTAAGTCAATATAGAACTATGCTCTGAGATTTTTCTTGCAAGAGATAAAAGATAATAATAAACTATCTTTTGTTTAAGTGATAATAAAGTATGGATCCAACTGTTAAAGAAATAAGGCAAATGCTGAGTACCCCCAAGGTAATGTCTATCAATCATACAAGAGAAAGTAGTAGCATAGAGATGCTGATTCCTCTGCAAATTTGAGAACTGAATTTGTAGCATTTCTGAAAGCTAGTTCACTATCACCTGAAACAAGTGTTTTTCTCAGTTCCTGGAAAATATGATCTAGGCAGAGAGGATAAATCTTTGCTAATGAACACTAGTCTGCAGCCATAGTATGTAACTTACTTTTCCCAATAATAACTCATTATTCAATATTTGATGCATGTTTTAAAAGCTTATATTAAAGGTTCCACAGCTGTTGAGCAACTTGCAGCTATCATCTCTGTCTCTAGAAGATGCATTCTGGATACTCTAAGTGAAGAGTAGATGGTGAGAAGGATTGGGATGCAGATGGGAGTGGTGCTCAGAGATGGGAGTTTTGGAACAGAGGTGCAGGGATTTAATGCAGTGGGATACCAACAGGGGCAAACAGAGAGTAGAGATTCAATTGGCAAGTATTATCTGTCCAATAGAGGCAAACATTCAGATTTCAAGTCTAAAAAAATTCAGTGGTTGAGTGAGACAGAGGAATCAAAACAAATGTATGTGTTTTAAGGAAATCCCTTCTGTTTGTGACTCTGAGTTCAGGTATTTGGCCTTGGGTATTACCAGAACATTTTTTAAACAACCAACCAAACAAACCAACCTTCATAGTAGTTTCTTTGTTCACAATTGAGAGGCAAATCCCATGAACTCAAGCAAAAAGAATGTGCCCTGAGAGTATTTGAAAATACTACACTATGGCTGCAAAATCATGAGTTTTGTAGTTATTCTTGACTTTCCTGTTTGCTGTTTTGGAGCTTTTCAAGTCTTCCTGGGCTTAATTTTCTCCTATCTACCCTTTGCTCTCCTCTTAAGCATTTAGTTTTGCACACAGCATCAGGTAGATTCTTCTGACAGCCATATACCCCTGTGGGCTTTGACTTGATGCTTCAACTCTGGCGTGTAGCACTGAGATTTTTTAAACTTCACAAATGTGAGGTAAGAAAAGTTGATACAAATTTTGACTAGTTTTGGGTCGGTCTGCCTTTTTCTTCTAAATTTTTAAATTCTTTCATTCATTTGGGATTTCAGAATTGTAAAATAGTTAATCAGCTAATTAACTGTTCATTTCTCAAAATATTGAGCAAATACCATCCAGGCTTTAGGATCAAAAGATCAGTTCTTAAAATAATTTTCAGATACACTGACAAAGATATTGGTGAGTATTGGTGACTTATTTGGCAAGGGAATGTCAATGTATGGGAAACAGAGAAGTTAATAAACTGCTAAACGAAAACAAAGGGAGCGCCATGGAGCAACCTTGTTGGAAATGAAGGAGGAGAGACCATCAGTAATGATACTTGGAGATATTATTTACCAGGTAATCTAACCCTAAATTTATTTATCTTATCAGTGTTTAGGCTATCAATCGTTTAAATTTTTCAGTTCACTGTAGGTATTGGACAATTTATTTCTCAATAATAATAAAAATTAAAATGTAATGTTTTGTTTAATTAATACTAAGCCACAGGGAATATACAGCATAGTATAATCTGTGAATCAATGGAATACAACAGTTCTAGATGCTATGCATTTAAAACCAAGAAAAATACTTGTGATTTGCAATTATCCCCTTGAAGCACTGGGTTGCAATCAAACCCTATGAGGCTGATTTTAAGGACAAATTCATGCCTGTCAAACCAAGCCCTTCAAAGATTCTTCAAACAGAGAGAGTTGAAGTGGCAAAAGTAAACAAAAATAATTTAAAAAGTGAGAAAGAAAAAAATTAAAAGGAAGTAGTTCACCACCGTTAGACCAATACCCAACCAATTCCTATGCAATAACTACTTTGGAAGAATTCCATTCCTAGTTGTGTTGCTGAGCATGATATTAGATGTTTTGGAATGCTGCTTTGGTCAAGTTAGGTGAGCTGTCCTGGCTTTGTCCCCTCCCAGCCTCCTGCCCTATGCCAGCCTTCTGGCTGGGGTGCAGTGAGAAACGAAGGCCTTGACACTCTGAGAACTCTGTTCAGCAATAGCAAAAATATTGGTGTGTTATCAACACTGTTTTAGCCAAAAACTTAAACCAAAGCACCCTATGGGCTGCTATGAAGATAATTAACTCCATCCCAGCCAAACCTAGTAAATGACTGAACAAGTATGTTCAGTTGTTTAGCTTCTAAGCTTTCGAGTGCTTCGCTTTTCAGTTAGAAAAACTGAAAAATCTGTGGGTTTCCTGGTTTTTGTTGGCAGCATTGAACAGTGGGAAAGAACAGTCTAATCTTAGACTACTACATAGGAAATTTAAGAAGACATGAATATTTTGAAATTTCAGTTTGAAACTTCTATTTGATTAAGCCTCTTGTTAAAGGACCTAAATTGACACAAGTAGAATATAAGCGTAAAATAACTTGAGCAAAAGCAGAAATGTAAAAGTCTGAGGTGTCATTTCAACCAATTTTTTTTAAGTGTAGCATTATTTGCTTAAAATTGCAAATCTTACAGATGTCAAATCTGTATTTCGCAAAACTAAGTATACGATAAAACATTACCTGAAGCCCAGATGACTCTAGTTTTGTTTTTATGCAACCGAATTGCTGAGCAAGTCTTTGAGAGATACTATTTGGCGATTCCTCTAATGGTAGAAGCAGTTACTTCCTGCAATAGCATGCATAAGGGATAACATGTGTGTAACTCTCTGTCAGATTGGAGTCCTTCCCGATTATAGTTGCCTGTCATTTGCTAAAGCTGTCCACAAGGCACAATCAACAAGCAATTGTAGCCTGGAGCATAAGACCTTTGAGCTGAACCATTCAGAACAAGGAATTCGCTTCAAACATGTTTAGAATACATTTATTTAAATCCTTTTTTTTGCTTCTGAAGATCTGTACATTCAAAATTGTCAAGGTGTAGTTTTTTTTTTAGGGATCCAGAAACAGCTTGCGGAAATGAGGATTGGAGCGAGGCTCTTGTTTTAGGCTTTTGTGACCAGCTGATGAATTCATATTCCTTGTTTGATTTGGATCACTGGTTTGGTTATACATTTATGTATTATTTTGCAGTACACTGCCTATTTTTCTCTAACATGAACAATACTGCATTCCACTTGTGCTCTTAAATTATTTCACTTCATTACCTTGTTGATTTGAAATAATTAAGTAGAGATCTACCTATATTGCCGCATGTCTAGTGAAAAGCTATATCATGGAACTAAAAGCAGACAGAATCTGACTTTAGGCCCTTGCAAGGGTTGAAAACAGTCTTTTAATCCAAGGTGTAAAAATTCATAATGCAAGATAATGCAAGCTAATCCTTTAAATTACCCTTTATTAAGGAGAAATCTGAACTTCTAGAACTCTACATTACTGTAGAAATCAGCACCATAATAAAAACCATATTAGGCTTGAGGAAATCTGAGTCAGAGATTAAAATCTTTCTGAAAAGTGAATGCATAAAATTTTGGCCCAAGGATATTATTTTATTAAAAAATTAGCATGAGCAAAATGTATATGCAATTTCCTGTTAATATTAAGCTATATTTAAAAGAAATATTAATGCACAATTATTTACTCTAGATCAATTTATATGACAGAAAAACACTGGTCCTTGAACTTTTTGAAACATTTGTCTTGTTTTCTATACATGCTTCTGGTTTCTTGTATTCATGGATAAATACCTCAACACAGGCAAACTGAATGGTGTTTTGGAGACAGACTTCAACAGAAGGAAAAATGTTTATAAGAAGTATCTTGAATGTCGTAGAAGCATTTCAAAGGGGACTATGTATAGACTTCAGTGCATGAAAAGCTAAAAATAAATGAATATTCAAGGTACAAAATCAAAAACCAGCTTAATACACCTGCGAAAAAGGCGAAGAAATAGTTTGCACTCTCCTATCTGTATAGCCACCTTTCTGGAAAACAGAATAAATGACTCTTCTTTCCCAGTAAACCTGTGCCAGATGTAAAAGACAAAGTGTCACACTTCATTGTTTCCATGGCATGAGCGGCATTTCAACTAAGTTGTCACTGCTCATTCTGAACAGGCCTTTCCACAGGTCTGACTCATTACAGATTTGATTTGAATTATAAAGACACTGAGGCTAGTGGTTTACATAAATCAATATGAAAGGCTAGAAAACCTGTTTTTCTCAAATGTGGTCACTAACAATGACAAGCTAATAATTAAAGACAATGTTATTTAAATCTAATTTATGTGATATCTTTATATATATGACAACTTAATCCTGTGCGGGTTATTTTAGCTGTAGAGTGATATGCTTCTGCTTGTGTCATTTCTAAAGAAATCCTTGCTACTGAGTGGGTATGGAAAGCTATAATTTGTGAGCACATTTTCCAACATACTATTCATAGGGAAAATCACTACATGGAATATTTAATTTTTGGTTATTTGAGGAAAAAGACCTATGAGAAAGAATCCCTATAAAAGACCAAGGGCATTTTATGATGGCTGTTTGTTTCAAAATGTAGTTAACAGTAAATAATTTAACCACAGTGAAAACTTGTACAGTATTCTGTAATTGGAGAATAAATATTTATGTCGTCGTTCAGCAGCAATCTGGTAACAAAGGCAAGCTGGTAAAGAATAAGAAGTAAGTACGTTGGTGTGTAAATGCAAAAGCAATTATGAATGTGTGAGAGTACAGCTCAGAAAGCTCTTGCTGTAGGACCTCCTATTGTTACTGGCTCATGTGCATTTATCTCCCACGCGTTGGATACATACACTCAGAGAAGAGCAAACAAGCAAGAGGCTTGAAGGACAGTCTTTGATTCATCTCATCTGGGCTCTGTAATGAGCAGGAAGAAAAAGGACAGATTCCAAGAGCCTTCCAGCCTACTTATTTTGAATCAGTCTCTGCGTGTGCCTTTCTTTTTTACTATAGTGGGAACTGTCATACTAACTTCAACAGTCTGACTCTTCAGCCATAGGATGAATTTTGTACATGTGTGTTCTAAATCCCCTGTATACCTTTAGTGGGCAAATTCTATCTTTACAGATATTTTCAGCATACCTCCAAAAGGTAACCCAGAAAATTATTTTCATACATATAAGACTAATTTTATTTTTTATCAGTTGGTATGTATTGGCTTAATGAAAATTAATATCTAGTTCAGGGAGGAAATTCGGTTTAGCTGGATCAGAAGGTCACTACTTCAGTGTAACCTGTTTCCTGTTAATTATTTGAGCACCGTTGCCAATCATTGATACCTTAGTTTTCTGAAATGTGTGAAAAGTAACAAATTCAGACAAAATTTATATTTTGGTTTTTTTAAAGTGGATGCAGGTTGGTGTAGCTGAAAGTGACTAATATCTTTTTGTATGCACCTGTTTTGTGTATCATCTTCAGAAGGGCTGCTGAAATAAGATTTTAATTTTTCTCTAAGTGAAAAGCAGTTAATGAGGTTCACCTGCAGGAAGTCACTGAGGATTATGCAAGAGTATTTAGGAATGCTGGATATGTGTGTTCAACAAGGAGCAGCAGGGAAATGTGACCTCTTTTGAATAGCACTTTCAGCATACAATTAATCTCATTTTCAGGAAGATTATAAAGGCTGCTTACAACAACAAACTCAGAAGCGACATCCATCTTAAAGAAAACTAATTGTAGGTGAAATTGAATCCAACTCAGTGAACAGGATTCAGCTGCCATAATATAGGTGCTATGAGATATATTGCCTCCAGCCACAGCTACAAAAGCACTTGCAACTCCAGCGAATCCTTTGCCATACCTACCAGCCTCTATAGGTTGCACCCTAAGACAGTTTTAGGAAGCCAGAAAAGGCAGTAGGCGCCTATTTTCAGGCAACTGAATCTTGCTTTGTGTCTCCCTAAAATTCATCTTTCTGACTCAGCATTAAAGTTTTAACTATGGCAGCAAATAAACTTGAATTGCTGGGCTGATGAACCCAAGAATAAAGAACAAACCAAACATAAAAGGTGATAAAAAAAAAAATCAGTGAAACCCGTGCAACATAACTAACCCTTTGGCTCATAATTGTCACTGAGGCTTTACTTGTGCTCTATGACCAACTGTTGCACAAGTTTACTGCTCAAAAAGTTGATTGTTTTTAGTCTGAAGTACTACCCAAAAGTTATGCTGTAAGTAAAAATTATTAATCAGATGTTTTTTAACATCAATAATCTGTAGATTTGTTCAAATATAAAAATTATTTAAAGTTTTTCAATATTTTAAAAAGATAGGCAAAAAAGGATGCTTCAAAACAGCAAAACTCATGGTAATATAAAGAGCTAAATGGACAAAAGATGAAGAAGGTTAATCCTGTTGCTCTTTGATATAGAAGAAATGTGTTATAGGTCTAGAAATGCAAAAATGTAGCTGTGTTTTGATCATCAAAATGTTAAATATAAATTTCTCTGACCTTTTTGTTCCGCAAATTTTAATAACGTATTTCAGTTGTACTGTGCAGCACTGAAGGTAAATTTTTTAGGATCTTTATCTGTCAGCTGTGCTTGAGAAGTACCAAACATTTTATACAAACTATATAACTAGTGAGCAAATACATCTTTTCACAATAAACACGAAATGGAGAAAATTTAAATACCAGATTCAGACAGAGTCTCTCTCAGCATACAAACCACCTGTACTACATAAAGTTGTCTACTGCAAATATCACAAGTTCACACCATCAGAAAGAAGAAAAATTCCCTAGCTCCAGAAAGGAGACATATTGCTACTTTGGGTTTGGAGCCACCTTAGGTGATGGCAACCTATATCCACAGCACTGAAATCTCCTTCTTGTTTGTTTTCTCCAATTCATACCTCTGCAAAAAAAGTGACAATTAGCACAACATACTTTATCACTTGCATCAAGTAAGACCCTCTGGTTCTTGTGAGTGAAGAAACAACGAATAAGAAAACTGTGCCCACCATCTGCATGACATATATGTTTTTGCAGAATTCTACCTTACTCCAAGCTGTCTCTTTACCAGGTTGAATTGTATTTTCCTGTTCACTCATTATGTGGAATTCATCATACAATTTGTTGCCACCCTCTTAATCTTTTCCAGATCTATTACATAACTTTTGAAATGAGCAGGATTTGATTCAAGGCTCAGATACGCATGGGTGCCAAGTACCCAAACTCTCCTTTTAGTCAAAGGAAGTCAGCAGACAAAATAGGCAAACTGATAAGCTGCAAAGAACTGATTTAATTTGAGATCTATTTGCATTTTAGAGACTCCTGTGTAGATAAGACAGGAGACCTGGGAAAGACACATTCCTTTTCTGTGCCGGGGGCCAGGAGGGGGTAGCTTCAACAAGGTCAGGTAGCCCATATGTGAGCATATGTATTGACTGTGCTCGGGTCAGCTGTTCTCCAGGTCAAATGAGTGCAATGGGAAGTTGTCCTCCTGGCACACCTACTTGCTTCTATATCTATTGACTTCCCCATCTCTTGGCCTCTACACTTAACTGTCTAAATCTTGAACTTCAGTTGTTCCCTCCCTGCCCTGCCCATACCCCCTCCCCCTGTGGGGGAAATTAAAACCATGTGCAATGTGCAAGATATTGTCAAGATATTGCCATTCTACCTTATATACTATTACAGAATTTATCTTTCAGTTTATTGTTTTAAACTCTTTCTCTCCTGTTTTAGTGCTGATAGTTAGACTGTTTTCGTGATGGAAATAGTTGGAATGATTCTGTCAATATCCTACATCTTTTCTAAGTATACTTCCTTGCTTGAATACCTGAAAACAGAGGTTGTGAAGGTAAGACTTGTGAAAAAGGTGACTAAATATTCCTATCTATATGTTTGTGTGCCTAAACCAGAATATTCGTCAGTGAAGACACTATTTTTTTTAGGCGCTGACAATTCCAGTTGTAAGATATAGATTCCTTGAGAACACATTTTATATGATACCTACAATTCATGGAACATATTTTTCCTTTTATAAAACTTGTGTTCTCTGTGGAGCTGTTCGGGGAAAGAAAAAAAAAAAAACCACTTCAGCATAGGGAGACACTAATTGTACTAAAAATAATTTCTGTTCGAACCATGTAAATTAGAAGAAAAAACATGGCCACTGAGATTAGTTCAATTGGTTGGAGCAAGGTTCTAATTAGGCCAAGGTTGGGGGCTCAATCCTTGTATAGGCCATTCACTTAAAGTTGGACTCAGTGATCACTGTGGGTCTTTTCAACTCAGAATATTCTGTGTAATTCTGTGATACTGCCTAGTCTTCTGTTACAAATGCAAGCCTTTGCTGTGGTCAAAGTAGTTTAAAGCATTTTAGTTTTTTTTTTTAAGTATGTAATTGTAAATAAAAAGGAAAAGCAAATGCTCAGGTCATGGATTATGGCATTCTTGTTAAAGATGTATCTGTTTGGCCATGCACTAGGAAAATATATAGAAGAGAGAATAAAAAGGAAGAATGGCTTTATATAAGATAACAGTTACTATTTAATCCAAATACAGGGTTCAGATAAGATAACTTTTTTGCCAAAACAACTCTTCATTTTTCCCAAGAGGTTTCTAATTCAGTAATTAAAGTGTAATTATCAAATTAGTGAAGAACATTTTAGAGCATAATTATCATATTAGCAAATAACTTCTTAGCATCTCTTTTCTGAATAAAACAAGATATCTGTGTATAATTGAAGATCAATCTAAACCCAAACTCTGGATACAACTAGTGCTGAATTTCGACATATAGATGGAAACAGAGTGAAAGCATATCCTGTGGAAGAATATTTTGCACATCTAGATTACATTTCAGTCATTTGGAATATAAACACCTTCCCTCTCATGGTAAAGATTAATTGGGTAGTTATTAAGAAATACAATTGACAGTCAAATTTATTGCAAATGAGAGAGGAGTGTGAGGTACTCAGTATCTCTGTACTTCAGATCAAATATTTTTACCTTCTGCTTAGGTATGATGCTTTCCCCCACACCCTCCAATAATAATATTGCAGGCTCTGAATTATATACTCCTGGTTCATCACTGGAGATGTGAATCAGTATCTGTGATATGCAGCATACTGAAATAGACCCTCTTTTGCCTCATTAAACATTTTTGCTTCTTTACTTCAAGGGCCCACTGGAATCTGTTCTTCGCAGGAGAGTGCCATGAATTATTAGCTTCTGAAGCACTCAAATTTCATATACATTGACATGCTTTTTATTGATATTTATCACATTAATTAAATTACTCTAGAAATATGGATCTGTTGCAAAATTTTTTCATTTGTTGTTAATATTTAGAACTTAGAATGCAAATTTGTTTTTTATTTATTTATGGAATTAGTTTGCGTTAGTCATACTGATATTTTAATTCCATACTGATATGGAATATAGTTTGCGTTAGCCATACTGATATTTTAATTATCTTGGGCCACATTACAAAATGCATAAGCTTCACTACTGCTGTAACTTATGAAATAGGCAAGTTCAAGAAATCTCAACCAATGTATTTTTAAAACTTTAAAACTTTAAAATTAAATCTGCTCAATTTAGCAGCAGAAACACCTAAGTTCTCTGCTTTTGAAGAGACTTTTGTTTTTAACTTTCTCTTTTATCAACACTAATGCTTAACAATAGCACCAAAGAGCCATCTCTTTCTTACTTCTTAGCATTTTTATCATTAGCACCTACTATTACTTGTTTGTTCAAACTATTTGCTTGTTTCTGCATTCCAAGTTCAGAGTACATCCCCCCGCCCTTTTTTTTTTTCTTTCATGACTGAAGACTCGAAAAGATAATCATTGGGAGAATACAAAAACATCAATTTTTTGCAACCCAAGTTGGTACATTAGGGACAGAAATAGTGAAGATTTTTCTAAATAAGTCAATAACCCACCTTGGTCTTCTGAAAAATGCTTCTAAGTATCTAAACCTTATGCTCATAGTAGCACACACATATATTTTAATCAGCGTAGTAGTACTTTTGGCAAAAGTGATTTTGATGAGATTATTGCTAAGATGAAAAGATAATGACTTAAGTTCTAAGCAACTCTCTACTGTAAACATTTTTGGAAACTGAACATTTGAGTACTGAAGTGAAACATTAGTTATTTTAACAGCATTTATCACATTTAAAACTCATCCACCAGTCTGATTTTGAAGGGTTTTCTTATGTTGTTGAGGTTTTTTTAATCTTTTATGATCAATCTAAATTTTCCTGGTATTTCGCAGTGTTTCTATAGCAGTGATTTCAAACCGTTCAATTGTAATACAGTCAGAAAACACTTTGAAAAGAAGCAAAAATGCCTCAAGCAGTACTGAAGAAAATCTATGTTTCAGCAGGCCTAAGGGTGAAATGGAAACAGTAAACAGCTCCAGTTAATGCATTGTGATGCAGCAGCAGTAGGAAGTAGTAATGAAATACCTTACTAAGTAAGGTAAACATGAAGCAAGCTAAAAATTGGAAAGTTTTTTATTTTCCTGAAATACAAAAATAACTGAAATTTTTTTTCTCACTTTATGCAAGCATTAAAAAAAAATAGGGATTGTTCGTATTTACAGTTCATATCACTCATAGAATGATATTGGTGCTCTGCATCTGTTACACAGATGTATGTGTGCGCACGTATGCATACATATATACTTTTATATATACAGTCTAGATAGGTCTTTATGTCCTTTTTCTTTTCCGCTTAGATAAATCAGAAAATGAGAATTGTTTCAGGTTACTGAATGATGCTATGCATGGAAATCTTGAGAGAAGGAAGAAAGATATGAAAATACAGGTTTTGAACTTGCTTAAAGCACTCAAGTATCTACAAACTCATGAGCGTTTAGATATCAAGCACTAAAAGAAAAAAAAGTTATCCTAAAGCTGGTGATAACCATTTAAATACTTAATTTCTGAAGAAGATTCTGCACAGGGATCTAGATGCTAAAATTTCACTTACTTTAATGGCGGTCACAGCATTTGGCAGGCCAGAGGTCAGGCTTTTTTGTTTGTTTGTTTGTTTGTTTATCCATTTGCAGGATTCAAGTTTTAGTCTTTTGTGACTTCAAATGAACTTTTTATTGGCTTTCTTTAATGTCCAAAGTCATGACGATGAGTATTCTCAAAGTTCATTTTGAGAGAGAAATGTAATTTTTACAATGTTTTGCAATTTAAAGCTTTTGTGAATAATTTTAAGAAAGTTTTTGCTCCTTGATATTTTTGGAAAGAGGAAAAGGACCTTATTTATTTTCAGGATTTACATAGGCTTAAGTGTGAGAATTTGTTTGGTTTTTTTTCCTACAGAAAAAAAATGCATATTTTGAGATTCTCATTTGCTGGATCCTGCGGTGTTTGGTTTGTTGCTTTTAAATTATCTGCTTGGTCTTAGCAGGGTGAGTTAAATTATCTGGATAACTGGGATTTGACCCTGAAGGTACTCCTGGCTAGCACATGCTGATATTTGATGTTGAAGATGCATTAGAAATTACCTAACCAGAAAGGGCAAGCAGAAGGAGACCTGACCGTATGACACCAATCTGTTAAGGTGCACTGGTACTGTGGCAGGAATCAAAGAATTAAGTAAAAAAGCAAGTTGGAAGCTGCGGGCTGGGTCTGTTGATTAGTCAGGAAGAAAACCTGGGTGCTGGCCCTGAATTTCTCTCCTATTTAAGCATTTTCTACAAGAAATTGATTGGATAAGAAGCAAATAATCTAGAAATCATGGGCTGGCTCCTCTTTTATAACTAGCAGAGGCATGCAGAAATATATGATAATTTCAGGCTTGCTCTTGTTTTTTGAATATTGCAAACTGAAAATTTCTATGTGGTAGCCTATCTTCTAAAGTTGAAAAAATCTATCTATCTAAAGTTGAAAATTATGTTGTATGTAAGTGTGTTGTCTGCTGGTTAGGGCATCATTCTGAACACTGTGTATAATGGAATTTGTTTTCTGCTTTATAGGCAAATGTTTTAACAAGTTTATTTGGAAAAAAGAGAATAACCACATAATCACAAACAGTATATTTCTTTGAAGTTGTCTTTCCATGTAAGCTTCACATTTAGCTTTTACTAATTAAGAGTTCTCTGACTTCTGTGAAGTTTAAGCCCTTTTCTGTTTCATCTTTATATGTTGAGAGATCCAAGCATGAGCTTCTTATAAAGCAATATAGGAAGTATAATCTCTACCTGCTTGGATGTCTTTAGTTCCTGGAAAACCTTTCTGTGTTCCAAGAATTTTGAAGTGATTTGTGGTAACTGTTCAACCATGGTCTCTGTAAATTTCTTTGAAGAAATTAGATATGCGACTTTTCTAAGCTCTGCTTGAAAAATTGTGGTAAAATTTGACATTCCATCCATACTCTTGTTTACCTTATTAAAGCAAAACTGAAAAAAAGAAAAACCAAAACAAAAACCCAAACCAAAACAAAAAAAACCCCTATTTTTTGCCAGCTTCTGCATGCAGACATATTAGTATTATTTAGCACAACATTGTAGGAGTTAATTTCAAAATACATTTACTTTTTTAATGTTAACTTATTTCTTATAAGTGAGTCACTTTTATTTTAAAAGCAAGTGAAAACCTGATACAATGTCCTTCATTGTCTGTGTATGGTTCAGCTTCTCAAATGCGATTCCAGACACAAACTAACATTTAAGAAGACAAATAGCATGCAGCATAATGGAAAATAAAAATCCTGGCCTGATGCAATATTGTTAGCACTTTTCTACGGTCTGTATGATGAGTTAGAGAACTGCTTGTGTCAGTGTTTTAGTACGTTTTATGACTCTTTTTAGAATGAAATTAAATGGTTTATGATTTGTATATCTCTAGACCTATACACAGGAAAGTTAGAAGATGGTAACTGCCCAGTATGTAGCACATAAGGAGACATAAAACTTTCATAAGGACCAGTGTAAGATTATTTCTGTAAAATTTAGATATTTAAGTTTGCATATTATCTCATTTAAAGAAGTTTTGGAGAAAAAAGTTTTCTTCATGGATACTGAGAAGCTTTTAATCTGTCTCTAGAAAAAAAACCCAAGTGAAATAAACAAACATGTTGTTTTAAGGCAGTTCAAAACATTTTGTTACCCAAAGTAAGGAAAAGCACGTTTTAGCAAAATGTCCTGAGGCCATTTTTGTAGTCAGACTTAATTTAGTATTTTGTTCTCTTTTGTTGCTGTGAATCATGAGAAGCTAATTATTATGTGAGTGTGATAATTGCATTGATATTATCAAGTGTATTCTGTAATACATTGCTTAGCGTGTCAGAGAAAGCTAATATACATCCCTTGAAGTAGGAAGAAATCTTATGGATAGTACATTCTAAAACTGTAGATGAATGTGTTCAGATATTGTTATTTTATCTGTCATCTTTGCTCATGCTCTATTGATATTCTGACTGAAAGGAGTAACATTCACAGAGATGCCATCAAAACAGGTATTTTATAAGTATACTGCATATTTCAGCCTAGTAGTATTTTTTAAGCTGTATTTTATTTATTAATTTTCATTTTTGGAACTCTGCTGATGAAAGGGAAGATTCTGATGTATGTTGTTTGTCACATCTGACTTGAAGATGGTAGGATTCACCCAGTTACGTTTAAAACAATTTTGAAAATACTTATCTTTTGTATGTACTTAGCTTTTGAAACCTTCTTCACCAGTTTTATAAGGTAAGGAAACTTATGTTCAAATGAGATCCACAGTTACTATGTCCTCATATTATTGCTTATTATTTCCCTACATTTAAGAAAAACAAACCTAACTCTTTCTCTTTTGCTATTTAACATTAACAATATAAACCTAACATTGACTGATTATTTAGTCTGTTCTTTATTGTGCAATCAGAAAATATACAGTTTTATTTATCTTAAATCAGTGCATAATTCAAATCCTAAAAGGATTTGAACATGCCTTAAAGCTGTCAGTTTCATGCAACTACACTAAAATATCAATTTAAATATAACTTAGACACTGAAGTTAATAGTTCTATGCATTTTTATAGTGCAAAATTTACAGGATCCCATGATCCTGCCTTCATACACTGATTCCATGAAAGCCCTTAACAGAAATTGTCTTATTTCAAAACATGTTAGATTTTTCAATAATTGTGGGTGTATTGCAATGTTGAGATGTTTTGGGACGAAATACTTATTTTTAAGAAAAGTGTCTTGTCCAATATTGTGCAGGAAATTATTAGCAATTAAAGTAAACTGAAATTTCAGATCCTGCTTTCTTCCTCCAAACACTGTGTGCACTCAGAATGGATAAGGTTACTGCAGAAATGTGCTGTCTTTTTCCACAGTGCCTTATCCACATAAAACCAGCTTCAAAGCCAAATAATCAGCATTTTCTTTGTCAAGTAATCCTTTTCAACTTTTTCCTGTTGTGAGATTCAGAAAGCTTTCAATATAATTTTGAAAAGAAGCAATAAGACCATGGTATGGTTCAGATTCACACTACTGTATTCTAAATCTGTAATTCCATAAACTGCATTACTTTATGGAAAACATCGTAAAGAAGAAAATTTTTCATTCATTTTTAACATCTTGTTTGAAAGTGATTCAATTTCTTAAATCCTGTTCCAGACAGAAATAAGTGGCTAAGATCTAATTTTGTTCTGTATTTATAGGAAGAACAAGTTTAAGCTGTCAAACTTTGAGGAGTTCTTTGAACCACCTCTATAGCTTTCAAATCCATAACAGGGCCTGAAAGAGGATTATCAGTACAGTGCATAACACACTCGATTAGGGCTGAAATGCCTTCAGCCAGCAACCTCAATCAGTCACTGTAGCTCGGCACCTGCCGTGCCTCCTCCTCGCAGTACCGTACACTCCATGTCAGTGATATCGGGATTTTTGGATGAGCCTCTTCACTGCCTTCTGGCTATACCTCTAAGGGAGAAGTGTAGTCCATTCACACTTCCAAAAGAACATCAGTTCCGTCTCTGTAAAAGCCTATACTGTAATACCCTGCTCTGAGCTCTAATAATGTGTTTTTGACTTATTATCTTCTCCGTGTAGTACCTCCTTGCACGATCATTGGCTCTGATTACCAAATGGGCAGTTTCAAAATTGGAACATGTCAGACATAAGGATATATTTTAATTGTATAGCACCAGATAGAATTGCTTGTATTCTCTCTTGAAACACTTTTTAGAAAAGTTATTTAACACAGATACCAGTTACTCCTTTCTCCCAGATTTTCTGTCTAATTAAACAAAGCCTGTCTGAGAGTTTGTGTTTTCTGAATGTGAAATAATCAAAAAAAGAGATTTCTATTTGTCACATCAGGATTAGATCTGAGCAACATAATTATCTTAGATTCAAAGTATTGACCTGAGGCGAGGAAAAAAAAAATTCCTATAGAACTTCATATAAATTTATTATTAAAATTTCAATGTATTTGTATGCTTTCAAAGTGAAATGATGGGAAGAAATGTTATTGGGCATTAATATCAATTTTTCTCCAGGCTCTCAGTCTCATTTTTAATGTTACTTAAGAGAAAGGTTTACATTACTATATTTAAAGAGTTACTATGTCATTAAAAAATAGTGTCCATGTCACATGTGACTGATGCTAGTTTTTATAACATGTTAATAAAGACCTTCATAACTGTCAGTAAATTTGTGCAGATTGGTGCATGTTGATAATATGGCTATAATGTTAAAAAATGTATAGCTATTAATAACTAGTGTATGCATGTGTAAGACCTCTACCCAGTTGGTTTGATATTAGAAAAAAAGGAACTTAATTTTATATCTCCATTCAAGGAAATCACAGTTAAAATTAAAATTAAGATTAATGTTACTGTTTCCATAAATTTGTTAATGTGAAAAATGTTATGTGTGAATGATTTTTGAATTTTTGTATCCTGGTTCCACACTTAAAAACCATGGTAGTTTTAATTCTGTGTAAATAGCTCATACATTTGCAGTATTATTAAAAGTGGTTATTTTAGACTAAGTAATTTCAAGTAGTGTTTAAGCTTCATTTCAACTGATTTGATAGATTATGATCTGAGGTAACGTGGCCTTCTGTCACATGTTTAAGGGTTTAATTTTTCAGAGGCACAGACTGCAAAATAGCCTGTAGCTGTAATTAGATAGCATTCATTTCTAATGAAACAAACAGGTGACTGTGACTGTACTAGAAACAAAGGAGAAATTCTCGAATTTAATATTAACCAGATAAGCTATTAGCTTGTTTGGAGTCCTACTTGGATACTTTTGAAACTCGCTTGAATGAGGATTTTTTTAAGTTGGTAACAGTAGCCCAGGTTTCATGGTATGCCACTATTGCAAAAGTTCTCTGCTTGTGAGAGGAGGAGAGATTTCCTAATAACTTATTCTGGAACTCCCAGTTATCTAGTGGTTCGTGCAGTTAAGCAGTTTTGTACTTTCTGCTGGGTTTTGTCAGACGTTATTTGGAATTGATGATACAAAACACACAAGATGGTGATCTTCAAAGGGGACCCTGTTGTGGAATACAAATAGAAAATTGAATCATTCAGAGGGTTAACCTATTATTTGTGAAATTTTGTACTTTAGGGTAGGAAAATTTTTGGAGGGGGGATAATTTTTGCCAAGATGTGTAGCAAGCTGACTTATTTTTTTTCCTCTGTATTTTGTGTTTAAGAAAATTATTTGAAAACTGGGGAAAACCAGGATGACTTGTAAACAAGAAATGTCAACTCTACTACAATTTTTTGATGGAAAATGCAGACTTTTTCATTTGAAAAATTTGAGGACAAAGTTTTTTTGACTTGTATAATTATAGACTATTTTAGATTTTCTTTTTACTGGGAAAATAGTAAGGGCATCTGCATGGTATCCTTTTTGGTAAAATATTACTATTGTTTTTTTTCCAATGGTTTCTGTTTCTGAAGAAACTGTTATTACATCAGTATTGCATTGATAATTGATTTTTGCCTATTTGTTATGGCAAAAGAACTTGGTCATATAAATGTTTTTGTTCAATAGAGACAGCTGATGAAAAATGCTACTGGATTTCAGATGCATTAAAAGCAGTTATTTCATATCAACATTAATAGGAAATTTGAATTATCCCAGATGTCACTTCAAAGGTGCAGTATTTAGAGAATATTTTTCAATTGCTCTTGCTTATCTGGCTTGGATTGGTATGTCTGAAATATTCCTCATCGCTATGATTCTTCAGGTGTTGATCACTCCTAAAAATCTAGTGAGCTTTATCTTAGTGGTTATTGTGGCAGTAAAAACTGGAAGTGCTTGGCTGTACAGCAGTCACCTACTGTACACAGCCTATAAAACTTGATGGGCTGCAGATTGAGCTGTAGATATGTGATCCCATATTTGCTGGTTTCACTATTATAGGGCAGAGACAAACTGCCTTATCATTAACACTGTAAATGAAGACACCATATATGAGACCACTGAAGCAAGTTAAGATTTACATACACATTTTTTTACTGCTTTTAAGTTTTCTCTCTCTGTTTTGAGAGAGAATTAAAAGAGGAATTTCAGCCTATTCCTCCAGGAATTTCTACTGGTTTAATCTGAGACCTGATGTTTCTGCCTATCATGGGTCCATAAACTTTGTTAAAAAAAACCCCAAATCCCAGCACCTGCATTTTTCAAGCTGTTAGACAGAGATAGGCATTGCTTTGGCTGCTTGTCCACGTACCAATAGCAAGATTTATGACTCTTCTTCTGCTTATCTGAAGGGTTGCAGTGCATTCCTCAATTTGATTATTAATAAGGCTATCCTGAATACAAAGTAAAGCAGCAGTAACGTACAGTCTGCTTGGGAGGGAACAACATGACAAAATATACTATGGCAGCTTCTGGATACGAATATCCCTTCATAACTGAGTATATCTGAACTGGAAAGCCAATTCTTTTATTTTCCTTTGCATCTAAAAAAAAATGCAATGTAATTAATGGCTTGTCTCCCAGTATTAAGCCAGTGGATTTGTGTGACATTGTCTTTCTAAATACTCAAAGTTTGG